>VMDO01002341.1:49338-171668 GCA_007922755.1 Pedetes capensis
GCATGCTTTGTAAGTGCTGGACCACTGAGCTTCACCCCAAGCCCAGTTTTTTTTTTTTTTTTACTTTTTGAAACAGGGTTTCAATAAATGACACAAACTGCCTCTGGTCCGGAACTTGCAATCCTCCTGCTTCTGCCTTTTGAGTTGCTGGTGTTACAAGTATGCATCACCATGCCTGGCACAGCCCTGGAATTTTTAAGAAATAATGATGTATAATGTCTATGGCTATTATCAAAATTCCATGTCAAATTGGCAGAGGGACATTGGTTATGTGAAGTCCTGCCCCATGGACTCCTTACTACAGTGAATCACTATGGACCATATGAAGAATTCTACGGCCTTTCATATAGGAGCATGAGATTCTTGCTCTCTTTTACCTATTTATTGTGCATTTCAGTAATTTAAGCTGTAGACAAACCAAGCATTCTGCCGTTTTTGTTATGGTGGTTGGTTGTTTCTCTGTATTTGGAAACCTAGGAGGCAGGGGAAGAGTTATACAGTCTTTCCCTTCAGTGCTACTTTTCTTGCTTCAATACAGGAAACCACCTAAGGAAGGCTTAGCAGCAGGCTGAGTCGGCCAGATTACATCTTTATTTTAATTTGGCAATAAACTAATGTACAAACTGTGCTATAAAACATTTCCTCCAACAGTATCTCTCAGTCTGTCTTAAACACCTCACTAAACATGATGTGTTGGAAAACATTTGAAATAAGAGAAAACAAAGAGCAGATGTGATTGTAAGAAAAAAAGGAGAAAAGTGTAAGAATATGCACATACCTCAGCTTTGTGGAACATGCTGGGAACTGGGCTCTGGGCGTCTCTGTTAGCTTTGCACCCGAAAAGCAGTATGTTGACGCAAGAATGCAATGCTGGAAAGCCAACCTGAACACTGCCAGGACTCTGGCTACTGAGTAGCTCCTGACACAAGGCCTCTGGTTCTCATCATCCAGGCCTCCTCCTCCTACAGGTAGCTCTGGAGAGGGGCCCGCTGCCACTGAAACCCAGGGGAGGATGTGCTCTTCATTCCTAGGCAGCATCCTGCTTCTCCCCCACCCTTGTAGAAGGACCTAGATGTCCAAGACTACCAAGGCCATGAGCTCAGTTCCTACACAGGCAGATGAAAGCAAAGCTGGAAAAATAGGCTGTGGTTGGGCTGTAGGCAATTGGAGAGCCAGTGATCATATAGAAGACGGGGCAGTGTCAAACTTCAGCCTCTGTTTTTGCGGTGGAGGAAGCTGGGTCCAATGCCCAGACCTTCAGGTTTAGTTAAGTGAGGTAATCCTGCTTTGTTTGAAATGTGATGTTATCTGACCTTTAAGAAACCTTAAATCTTATTGGCTACCTGGTATGGATCCTGAAATCATTTTCTTCTTTTTCCTCCCATCTTTCTCATAGTCTTTATTTTTCTCTTTATTGATTTTATTTCAGAATATGTTAAGTTGCTTTATGATTAAAAAAATACATTCAAATGAGTGACCAATTTTTGTAGAGAGAAGACAAAGCCTTTAAAACAATTTGTTTGGCCACCCTTTGTTTTGTTCTAAAGTGTTCACAAATTCTTATCATTTTACTTACTTTGAGGGGATGAGGTTTAGCTCAGTTGGTAGAGGGCTGCTCTGTGCTCTCTGAGGCCCTGGGTTCAATCCCCAGCACTGCAAAAATGGGAGAAGGATGTGGCAATCCATTCCTGAAGCAATTAGGAAACGTTGTTGTTGTTGTTGTTAGGTGCCGGGTGGAGTCGTGTCCAACTCATAGTGACCCTCACAGGGTTTTCAATAGCTGATTGTGTCGGGATTGCCTTGGGAGTGGATTGCCTTGTCCTTCTCCCATTAAGAAACAATAAGCCATTGAAAACCCTATTAATAGCAGAGAAGCACTGACCTAGTGCCAGGGATGGCAGTGTCAGGTAGTGTTTCATTCTATTGTGCTAAGGGTCACTATGAGTCAGACCTGACTCAACAGTGTCTAACAACAACAACTTACTTTGAATCTCTACTAGAGAACATTTCAAATGATTATTGTTATTAGGTGCCATCAAGTCAGTATCTGACTCATTGTGACCCTACATACAATAGGCGAAACACTATTGTCAATGCCTCTCTGCTATTCAATGGCTGATTAATTTTTGGGAGTGGGTTGCCAGGTCCTTCTCCCAAGCATACAGCACCTGGTATTCCCAGGAGGTCTCCCATCCAGGTAACTAACCAGGCCCGACCCTGCTTAGCTTTCGAGATTTGACGGGATTGGATGCCACCGTGGTATGGCTGCAGGCTTTCATGTGATACCATGTACAAAACCTGCTTCATTCATGATTTCCTATAAACTCTAAGCATCATAGTTTATGAGAGAAATAAAAAATCCTAACTTCTGCGTATTGGATTCACCTTCAACATTTTGGTACATACATGTCAGATATGCAAAGCTGTAATGTGGTTTTATATAAAGGATACAGGTTTTTAGTAAGAGAAGTTCTGTTCACTAGTAAGGGAAACTCTCAATTTTAACAGTTGGCATTCTTGGTATAAATAAAGGCTGACTTTGAGTTATAATTGTACTTTGGTAGAAAAAGGAAAATGTACTGCCAATGTTTGATAGCCAATAATGTAATTTTACTTGTGTAAAGTAAATTTCAAAAAAGAACTACTTTTAATTTTTCCCTTCTTTTTCTACAAGTCTTCTGATTTTATTTAAGCAGTTTTATATCTATTCTTTCTCTTTAAATGAATTAGTCTCTTCATTCTTTCCCTACCCTAACCATGGATAGTGAGGTTTGAACCAGTACTGGAGGGCTCACACATTCCAGGCAAGTTTTCTACCACTGAGCTGTACCTTCAGCCCCCTTCATTTGTTTGTTTGCTTGTTTTTTTATTGAAATGGGGTCTGCTAAGTTGCACAGACTTCCTCTGGCCTCACTATCCTCCTGTCTCAACCTTTTGAGTTCCTGAGCTTACAGGGACACACCATGGTGCCTGACTCCCCTTCATTTCTTTTTAATCATTCTTTCCTTTTCCTGATTGCCCTTCATGCAGGGGCAGTGCTTTTCATGGCTGCTTTGAGTGCTGCACTTTCCTAGGGAAATGATGAGTACTTGATAAGGGACTAGATGAGATGTCAATGTTTTCAAAACCCTAGTCATTGTGGTTTTCTCACCACTGACAGACAATAGAACAAGCTGCTAAGGATGTCAACTGTCTACTCCATCAGGCCCTGCTACTGGCTGCGTGACAGGCAGTAGGTCACTTAACTTTGTAGTTTCTTCAGTTGAAAAGTGGAAGGAATAATAACATAATAATGGCACCTGCTTCATGGCACTGTTTGAGGATGCTGAGATAATGTAAGTAAAACATTTTAGCACAGAGTCTGGCAAAGAGCAAGCATTGAATATATGCCAGCCACCCGAGAGAAAGCAGACCTGGGGAGCTGAAATTGGTATTATACACAGCCTACCTTGGGCAGAGACTGCCTTAGTCCAGTGTCTTTATGTTACAGGAGGAAGAGGCACTTTAGCCAATGTTCAATGCCTTTCTAATTAATCGCTAAAAACTACCATGGAACCAAAATGAATGGAGCAAGGAAGAACTGTTGTATAGGGCTTAGAAAAAACATTATTGATTGATTGTAATAACATTCAACCATTAAAGTATTTATCCTCATAGTGATTCTGTTTCTTTTTGAATCTGTCTAGTAGCCCCTTAATGTCAAAAGGGTAAGATTCAGATAAATGATCCTTAAAATTGATTCTCCGGCGGTATTCAAATAACTTCTGCACAAGGGCAAACCCTTAGGAAAGTGATATCTACCTAATGCTATGTATTTCTCCACAGCAGTGTGTTAGGTAAAAAGCCACTCAGTTATTCATACAAAATATTTTGAGTATTATATAGCATGCTGGGTTTGACAGGATTTCCATGTGTTTTAAATTTCCCAATGTCAGAGCTGATTTCTAATCTCATGAATATGTAGTTAATTTAAGTATCCAAGTACAAAACTGGCAATTAGAGTAGAAACCAGGGAGCTTGCTAAATGTCAACCCCAATCCTTGTTTATAAAACAAATTCTCAAGCTGAAATGCCATCATATGCAAACAAGGAAGGCTTGCATTCAGCTTAGATACCATGTTTAAACAGGTTGTATCAATTTTCACCTGCTACCTGGAACAGTTTGATTTACCTTTTCCTAATGATTTGACATAAATGGACTACAAGGATATGAAGAATAGGCATTTTAAAACAAGTGAGTTGAATTAAGGATTAAGCAGGCACAATTATACAATTTGGTGGCTGTATAAATTTGAAATCGAGGTATATGTTTGCATATGCAACTTTCAAACCAGTTCTTGGTGTGTTCTATGCCACCAACACTTGTCTTTAAGAACCTTTAAAGATAAGATTTCTTCTTATTTTCTCTCTGTATCTTCAGATTGAGGTGCATAGGAAGTGTCCCCAAATCAAAGTGGTCCACAATCACATATTGGCCTTTCCTTCTTAGCCAACCCAAGTTTCATATGTGTAATCCTCCAATCCTCAGAGCATCAAGCCCAACTGTGGGGGAATATGACAGCCTTTGGTGACAGCTGAGGCATGGCCAGTAACAGATTTGATAAATCCAGCCACAGGACAGATTGATGGAGCCGGAAGCCTGTCACCCTTCCTACTCATTCTTCATCAACAAAGCTTGTATACCTAGCCTTGGTGCTCTTGTTTTTTGACCTTGCAGATATTTGAACCCAGTCTGTGTTAGCCCCCCACAAGATTTGATTGGCTTTTACTTACCCCGACTTGTCGCAGGCTCAAGCTGTAACTTTGGCTCCCACTTCACATTTCTTTATCAATCCCAATCACACTGAGCCTTTTCTGTTCACCAAAGAACAAAAACAACACTCGAAGCTTTGCAGCTCTCTTTCTCTGCTCAGATAAAACTGTTTCCCTGGAGTATTCTTTACATACTCATACTTAGGCATTTTAATTGTCCTCCAAGGCCCACCTGGAAACTTTAGCAAATTCCCCATTTGTTTCTCTCCTACTTAGACCATCATAGCACTTTGAACGAGTGTAATCATTACCATACATTGTCTGTGTTATCCTTGATAAGCTCATTATTTTTTTCCTTTGGGAAACATCTGTTGAGGTGACAGGGTGGTGTCTGGGGTGGTGATCATGGGTCAGTCATTGTCTATACTCTATACTAACTGTCCAAGATAAAGACTCTTTATCTCACAGTGAAGTTTTTTTTTTATTAACATTTTTATTAGAAATTTTTAATGTACATCATAATGTGATTCATTTTGACATGCTTTTCATTGTGACAATTTTCATATATGCAATTGGGTAAACATTATTCATATATGTTACCCCTTACCCTCCCCTATGTTCCCCCCTTTCCCATCTAAGTTTCTCATCCAAGTCTTCTCTATCTTTTACTATGTAGTATTTTTCTATATTTCCTTGGGTTCCATTTCTGTTTAAGATAGAAATTTTTCCTCACAGTGAAGTTTTTAGGAGGCATTTTAGGTGGTACAGATTTTGATTAGCATGAGTTCAGGCCCCTTCTTTTGCTATGGAACTTCAGAACCAGAACATACTTCTGAAGACTGTTTCTCCAGACTAGATTTTCTTTCTTCCTATGGAATCTGGTGGAAAAAAGAGATTGATATTTGCAAAGCCTCAGGCCTGGCATTAGGAATTTATTTGAAGTCCTAAAGGTACAATCTCTTTCTTGCTAAAAAGAATGCAGGAACAGCAGTGAGAACTGGAGAGCCATGAGGTAGATGAGTGCTTTGTACTGAGGCCATCCCCAGGGCAGTATTAGGATGAGGCAAATAAATAGAACTGGCAGGATTTTCTGTCAGCCTTTTCAAGAAGTGCAAATTGCAGGCCCCCTGCTTCCAAAATGTTAGGGGCATTGAAGGAAAGAGGAGTAAGCACGAAGCCTTGAAAAGAGCTGACAACAGGAAGCATTCCACCAACAGAAGCCTCTCAAGTTGTGAGGAGGAGACCCTGGAAACTGCCCACCGACTGGGGAAGTTGCCCCAGAAGCTCTATGGTGAACAGCATCTGATCCCATCATCCAAAGACTTAAAACATCTTATCATGACTCTTGCTTCAGTGCAATCTTTCTTGCCCCAATTCCTGTGGAATTGGTGTCCTTCTACCAATTTCCTGCATGCAAAAGAAAATTCATAATGTGTACTTGTCTAGCAATCTGAAAAGAGAAGATATCCTGGTCTAATTTGTTGATAGTAGGTGCCATTGAGTCATGTCTCACTCCTAGAACCCTCTTAGAATTTTCAGTGGCTGATTGTTTTAGGATTGTTTTGGGGAGTCTACTGCCACATCCTTCTCCCATTTTTTCAGTACTGGGGATCGAACCCAGGTCCTCAGAAAGTGTTGAGCAGCACTCTACCAACTGAGCCCTGATCTGATTTAAGAATATTGAAAAAAAAAAAAATCCCAGGAACCGTGACAATGCAAACTTTTGCACCAACACAAGGAAGTTGAATTCTTCTTCTACTATTAGAAAAATGCCACTCATTATATTGGTTTAATCAAAATGTGAATTTGATAAAAACGTGGGAATTATAGAAGGACATTACAGTCCTTGTGCTCCTCTATCTTCTGTAGGTTAGGAATCCCCAGTAAAGCCAGTGCATCTTATTCGTTTCCACACTCAAGCAATTTGGTCTCCCTGTGTAATTTCTCTTTATTATCCCTTCCTTGTGCCCATCATCCAATTTACAGCTCCACAAGCCTCCTGAAGAAGGAGACATAGACACCTGACAGTTGATCCACAGTTCACAACAACACTAAACTTTGAAATTATGTCCTTTACAATTGAGTGTATTTTTATCTGCACTCTTCTTATAGCAGACAAAGGCAGATGGTGAGAAAACAAGCCAACTGGGCAGATTTAAAAAAAAAAACCTCAAGAGGGGAGTGTGGCAGGAAAGAGAAGTGTTGACAGCCCCAGTCCAGCATAATGACAGTGTGGAGGGTTAGGCCCTGTGGCTGCTAATAGATTTTGAGTGTAGATAAAGGTTGGATTTCTGCTCATTAAGCTATATTTACAAAGGCAGGGATATGGTCTCAGATATAGAAAGATTTTCAACAGAAAGGATTTTTTTCTCCTGGCATTCTTAGTTAAGCAAAATCCCTCCTCCCTTTTCAAAATTTCTGCTCCTTCTATTCTTTTCCTATATCTTGTTACCAATGTTAACAGAATAAAAACAAATACACTCTAAGAATGATGTTTCCAGGTGCATGACAAATGGTTCGTAGATGAACATTGCCCTCTGAAAACTAGCTCAAATGTTCTTTCTCTCTCAAATCTTTCTCTCTTGTTCTTTAGTCTTGGCATTGCTAGGGAAAGCTGCTGCTGTTTTCTCTGATGTGACAGATAGTAATGATAGTTCTCAATTCTGTGTTCTGACAGTCTAAAGAAACCTTGCAGCTGGGGATAGACAGGGAGGGAAATAAATCTTATTTAGGTGCTGCCAAAACTATAGATTTTACTAAAGGACACAGACTTGTTCTCCAGGAAAACCCCTCCACTGGCAGCTGAGATGGAGTCAGTGGGTAAAATGCTTTGATACCCTTCCCTTCTCTGTGCAGGGAAACTTTGTTGTCAGACTCTGTAAGTTTAATTAACACATGAACTGAAATGGCTGAGAGCTGTTGTTTATTCCCTTTCTTGGTATAATACCAGGATGCATAGTTAGCTTCTTAGGGGGAAAATGTTTGAAGGTGGGGTATACAGAGCAGCTTTGTCTCAGGGTGAATATAAAGGACCCTCCTTACAAATAGTTGAGTAATTCAAAGGTGCTGATATTTATAGATTTTCTTTTAAGGTACTAGCCTCTAGCTATATATCCATGGAAACAAACTGTATTCCTCTAATAAATTACCATTTCCCAACCACTGGGAAATATGAGCCCTTGACTATGTAGATTCATCAGTAGGGAATTTGATGATGCAAAAATGCTACCTTTTTCCTTGGTCATCTACTGTGTTCTAGTCACCCATAGATATAGAACTATGGGACTGATGCCATCTAAAAACTTTGCCATCTTATTTGAGTCCTAGAATATTCTTAGATATTTTAGAGTTATTTTACATAGGAAAGAATTCCTGCCTTGCATTGTTAGAAGGCTGTTTTGAAAGACTACTACAAGGACGAAGTGGAAGCTGCCTTGAAAGAACTGGCGAAACACAAGGCTCCAGGAATTGATGGAATACCAGTAGAGATGTTTCAACAAACAGATGCAGCACTGGAGGTGTTAACATGTTTCTGCCAACAGATTTGGAAAACAGCTACTTGGCCAACTGATTGGAAGAGATCCATATTTGTCCCTATTCCCCAAAAAGGGGATCCAACTGAATATGCAAACTATCAGACAATATCATTAATATCACACACCAGCAAAATTCTACTAAAGATCATTCAGAAACGACTGTAGCACTATATAGACAGGGAATTAACGGAAAATCAAGCAGGATTCAGAAAAGGGCGGGGAACTAGGGACATCATTGCTGATGTCAGGTGGATATTAGCTGAAAGCAGAGAATATCAAAAAGATGTCTATCTATGTTTTACTGACTACGCAAAAGCATGTGATTGTGTGGATCATAACAAATTATGGATAACACTTTGGAAAATGGGAATACCAGAACACCTAATTGTGCTCATGAGAAATCTGTACATGAACCAGGAGGCAGTTGTTTGAATAGAACAAGGAAACACTGAGTGGTTTAAAGTTGAGAAAGGTGTGCATCAGGGCTATATACTTTCACCCTATCTCTTCAATTTATACGCTGAGCAAATAATCCAAGAAGCTGGACTTTATGAGGAAGAACGTGGCATCAAGATTGGAGGAAGACTCATTAACAACCTGCGTTATGCAGATGACACCACTTTGCTTGCAGAAAATGAAGAGGATTTAAAACATTTACTGATGAAGATCAAAGATCATAGCCTTCAATATGGGTTACAACTAAACATCAACAAAACAAAAATCCTTACAACTGGGTCAGCATGTAACTTCACATTAAATGGAGAAAAGATTGAGGTTGTCCAAGATTTTGCTTTGCTTGACTCTATAATCAACACCCGTGGAAGCAGCAGTCAAGAAATCAAAAGACACATTGCTCTAGGAAAAGCTGTGGCAAAAGATCTCTTTAGAGCATTGAAAAGCAAAGATGTCACATTGAAGGCGAAGGTGCGTCTGACTCATGCCATGGTATTTTCAGTGGCATCATATGGTTGTGAAAGCTGGACATTGAACAACAGAGACAGAAAAAGTATTGATGCTTTTGAATTGTGGTGCTGGAGATGTCTACTGAATATACCATGGATTGCCAAAAGAACCAACAAATCTGTCCTAGAAGAAGTACAACCTGAGTGCTCCTTGGAAGCAAGAATGACAAAAGAATGGTGTCTTACATATTTCAGACATGTAGTCAGGAGAGAACAATCCCTGGAGCAGGACATCATGTTTGGGAGAGTGGCAGGTCAACGCAAAAGAGGAAAGCCCTCCACCAGATGGATTGACACAGTGTCTGCAACAATGGGCTTAAACATAAATAAGATCTTTTGCCTGGTACAGAATCGGCAAGTGTTTCGATCTGCTGTACATAGGGTCGATATGATTCGGACTCAATTCGATGGCACCTAACAACAACAACAACAACTCAAAGGCTAAATATAAAAAGGTGGCCAGTAGTTGGATAGTATGTGGTGGTCTACCAAAAGTCTTAGGAGATGAAGACAATGGGAGCCTTAGTGGGAAGGGGAAGATTTATAGAGAAGGTGGACTTTGATGTGGGCCTAAAAGGAAGAGGGCACTGCAGGAGACAAGTCCTGAGGCAGCCCTCAACAGAGTGGGTAATACCAGCGAAGGCACGGTAAGGGGAGTGCATCTAGGTGAGAGGAGGATGATAAGGAAGCCAGACCACCAAGACCAAAGGTGATGGAATTCTGAAGGATATCACTGAGCTGAGTCATAGAGACTTGGTTTACTGGATTGTTTTGAATACTACCTGCTTGTGGGACCTCTACATGCTGACAAATAACAAAGCAACCTTTTGAAGATATAGACAAATATCACGGGACATACTTGGCTGGTCCACAGGCTCTGAATCGAAGTCTAGGGGATACATTTTTTAAAAGACGGAGGGAAAAAAAGCACAGATGTTAGAATCCAACAATTCTTCCCAGAGATGAATTCTCTATGGGAACTGAGGTAGCAATGCCTTGATGTTTGGCAATCCCTTAGAGTTTGTACATGATTCTTGTAGGGTATACATGAGTTCAGCCTTTATATACTAAATTATTTTTGTACCATCTCAATTCCATGACATTTGCAATAATCTTTGTATATAAATATAGATATTAACCTACATTTACATATAGACATAGGCACAGCACAATAGTGTGTACTCTGTTCACTCCAAGCTCATCAAAAAAGTACAGTTCTAGATTTAAAACATAAGTGAAGCAAGTATGTAGAGACATCAGGGGCTTGCTGTTGTTATACAAGACTTCATGTTAAAATGCAAGATGTTCAGGACATGCAGAGAAATAAGAACCATGACATGTATGCACTGGCTGCTCAGGTTCTGAGTCAAGAAGTAAGTTGTCCCATCTTCTCTCATTTCTATGAGAAGAATTGTCTCCCCACATGAAGTGTTTGTGGCCCAGGTATCATGACTATATTGGTCAGCTTCCTGTCACTATAACAAAATACCTGAGATAATCAGTTTATAAAGAGAAACGGATGGTTTGACTCATAGTTTTGGAGGTTCTGGCCCATGATGAGTTAGCTCTGCTGTTTTAGGCCTGTAGTGAGGTAGCACAATGTGGTGAGAGAGTGTGGCAAAGCCTAACTGCTTACCATATAGCCCAGAAGATCAAAAGGGGAAGAAGAATGGGCCAGGGTCCCACAGTCACCCTCAGAGCATGCTTCCAGTGGCCTAAGAATTTTCCACAAGGCACTGCCTCTCAAAGATTCCACCTCTTCCCACTAGTGCAACTCTGGGACCAAGCCTTTAACACGTGAGCCCTTGGAGTCATTCAGGATTCATCTTTAGCAATGGGCAAAGGGAAAATTAAAAAAAAAAAAGAAAGAAAAGAGTACTTTGAAACAAAAAGCCACACATTCTCCTTGACTGTGTGCTCAGATACTATATGGTTGGAGCCAAGCCAGCTGCTTGCTTTACTAGCCAGACATTTCATCTTTGGCGGGGGTGGGGGGGCTTCTGAATATGTTTGATAACATGGACACAGTGTCATAGCTGGTTCTTTCAAGGGTCAGTAAATGCTCACTTGAGATGAGTTGTTCCTTGCACATGTGTGGTGCACCTATAGCTTTGGTAAGTCACTTGGTGAGTCATCTGATCCTTCACTCAGTGTTGTGGCTGGGAAGAGATAAGGTGGGGCAATTCTTGTGCTCAGTGCAATGTGACTCACCACCCATTCTGTGTGGAAGTTGGCAAATGTGGTGGTAGAATATTGAAGGCCAGATGGGTTATAGACCAGGCATATAGCAGATGTTTTTCAAATCAGTAAGAGACTTGTGGGTCAGAAGAAAGTCCCAGAATGACATTAAGATTTTCAGAGCAGAAGTGACTAGAAGCAATGAAAAACAGGTCATAAGAGAAAACAGACATTTAGGAGAATGAAGTAAGTGGATAGTCAATCCCCATCTCAGGAGTAGTGACTCTATGCATTTTTCCTTTGAGAGTACCAAAGCAGAATAGCAAATAGATTTGAAATCTGATCAGCTATATGGATTTGAAATCTTACCAGCTGTGTAGCCATCAGTAATTGGCTGCAATAACTTCTTGTGTCACAGAGATGCATAAGGGTCAATATGGACTTCTAAAACCTGAAGTTCCTTTGGTTGCTCTTATAAAAAACCAACATTGGCTGATCATTGCCTGCAGGATCAATTGTGGTCTCTTGTACTTGATATACAAAGGCACTCCAAGTTGCCCCCAACATATTCACCCAAATTTATTTAGATAAGTCCATTGATTGAAATATTGCCCCCATCTCTCTCAGAACTTTAACTCATGCTGTTCCCTTTGTGAGTAATGACACTCTTGTGAATTTTAACCTTGTCATTTATTCTGGTCCCTATCTGTTCTCCAAGTCTATGAAGCACTCCCAAGAGACCCCTGACTCCTCTGCCTACCTATCACTGGCTGCCTCATGTATTTCTCATTGTTTCAGTCAGGCTCAGGTTATGTTGTTGTTTACTTCCAGAGTTAACTACAGATTTTACCCTCTACATTCTCCACAATGGATGGCCCATGCTAAATCAAGTGGGGTGGACAACTTTGCCACCAGGCAGAACACTGTATGAATTCCAGTGTCCCATTTACTAAGCAAATGATTTCCAACAAGTCAATTAATCCTTCCGAGTCTCAGTTTCCTCATCTATAAAAGGGAGAGGTTAGTATCTGCGTAGCAGAATTCATACAAGAGATGGAGGTGATATAAATGGACCACACACCTGGCATATGGCAGGTGCTCAATAAATAGCAGGTATTATTATTGCTGACTTAAAGAACTGATGTTTGAGCCAGGTGCCGTAGTACATGCCTGCAACTCAGGAGGCAGAAGCAGCAGGATTGCAAGTTTGAGACCAGAGGCAGTCTGTGTAGTTTAGTGAGACCCTGCCTGGGAAAGTTTAAAAAAAAATGAGCTAGGGGTGCAAGTGGTCCAGCAACTTGCAAAGCAAACACGAGGCTCTGGATTCAACCCCCAGTACTACAAAAAAAAAAAAAAATGAAGAAAAAGAAAGAAAGAAAGAGAGAGAGAGAGAGAGGAAGAAGAAACAACAACAAACAAACAAATGAACAAAAAAACCCCTGATGTTTGCACATTTGATGTACCATGAGGCAGAGTCCTAAATAATTTCTTTTCTCTACAGTTATACAGCTCCTCAGAATTTGGTAGAAGATGGCAGCTTATCCAGGAAGGAGTGGTACCAAACAGGTTCTACTGGTAAGTCTTACTTTATCTTCTAGAATATTATGATACCACTTAATAAGTGAGCATTGTCATTTCTACCTCCCATAGGTTCACATCTGATACCTGAGTGGTAAAGATTTTAAGGAAATGTTAAAAGTCATGTCACCAATTTCTTCATAAACCCAAAATGGATCATTGAGATTAGTGAACTGCAGGGGCCTTATAAGTTTTGAATGTTTATGTTTTGATGAACCTGTGAACATTTTAAAAGAAATTAATAGTAATTTTTATTACTAAGAGCATTTAATGCACATATTGCATACTCAAATAAAAGTTTGTAGCATAAACACAATTAAGTTTTATTTAGTCTCAAAGTAGATCTTCTTGACCTGAAGCAGAACCTCAGCCTCATGACCTCATCTAAATCTAATAACCTTCCAAATTCTCCACCTCCACATATCATAACAACATTATAGCTTAAGGCTTTAACCTATGAATTTTGGGTGGAAACAAATAGTCCATAACATACATGCGTATGGGTATTTTCTTTGCAATGTGGAATACAATCAATTGTCCTAGTTTCTTATATAGCCTTCCAGAAATATTCTGTGAATTACTAGACATATGTATGTATATGGTTTTACTTTGCTCAGGTTCTGATAGGCCCTAGAGTGGTGACTTAAACAAGATATTTATTGTTCCCTGGTCCTGGAGGCTGGGAAACTCAAGATCAAGGTGCCAGCAGATTTGGTTTGTGATAAAGAATTTCTTCTTGGCTGGCAGATCTGCCTTTTGGCTATATCCTCCCCTGGTGGAAAGAAGAAGAGCTCTGGTCTCGCTTCCTATTCTCATAAGGACACTAATTCAATCAGGGAGACCTCATTGTCATGACGTCATCTACATCTAATTACCTTCCAAATGGGCCACTTCCACAAGCCATCACAACATTCCAGCTTAGGGATTTAACCTATGAATTTTGTGGAGATACAAATAGTCCACAGCATATATATCTGTAGATATTTGTATTTACATAAATGTCGGTTACACATTCAGGTCTGTGCCTTGTTTGTTTTTGAGAGTATATTGTTACTATGCATATATCATTGTTTTTGTTTGTTTTACCTGTTTTTTCAGTACTGTGGGGGTTGAACCCAGGGCCTCACAAGTGCTGTGCCTGTGCTTTACCACTGAACTTCACCCCCAGTCCACTTTTTATTTTGAGACAGGGTCTCTCTAAGTTACACAGGCTGCCTCTGGCCTCAAACTTGTAATCCTCCTGCCTCTGCCTCCTGAGCACCTGGGATTATAGGCATTCACCATCTCATCTGGTTTATATCATTGTGTTTTAAATAGTTACATATAATTTTACTATAAGGACATATGATGGGCATAAATCTTAATGTCGCTTTGTCATGAAAATGAACTATATATGTTGGTGGGATGTACATATGGAAAAAGAAATACAAGAAAGAGAAAAGAAGATGGAGGGAGAGAACAGGAAGAAGGAAGCAAAGAAAATAGTACTCATTGGTTTTGTTAACCACCTCTCCCTGAGAGCAGATGGTTAAACTTGAAAAGAAGGGAAATAAGTGAAGTTAATTTGGGGTTTTGTGCTTCAAAAGAGACAACAAAGTTTGCAGTGTTCTAGTATAATTTTGATATTACTTGTCCATACTGTTTGAATTTGCATCCTAACTTCTGCCAAAAGGTGCGTGTACCTTACAATATTTAATCTGCCTTTGGAAAAGACATCAAAGATATTTCTAGGCTTTTTCTACTTAGAAATACTGCTACAAGGAACTACCTCAGAAAAGAATTTACAAATCACTTAATCACATTGTCCAGGACAGTGACATTTTAGGAGCCAATGAGCTCACTGCAACCAGGATAGCAAAAGTTTCTCCTCATTGTTGTTGTTGTTGTTAAGTGCCAAGGAGTCAGGTCCAACTCATTGCCTCTGTACAACAGATGAAACACTACCTGCCACTGTGCCATGCCTGGCACTATTGTCAGTGTTTCTCTGCTATTCATAGGGTTTTTGATGGCTGTTTCAAGAGTGGGCTTCAGGTCCTTCTCCCAAGCCTACAGCACCAGGTTTTCCCAGGTGGCCTCCTATCCAAGTAGAAACCAGGCCCCCTGCTTAGTTTCCTAGATTTGACAGGATCAGACACAGAGTGGTACAGCTATAGACAGGGAAAGAAATAGACATCCCCAAAAGAGAGGCATCTAGAACCCAAATAGTTATGACTAGATACCACAACAGTACAACTGCAGGCATCTCCCCATTAGTCTCCTGAAATCATTTACCCCTGAAATCCTGCTTCCTTTCACCAGCATTGGACTTTCGTGCAGACAGATCACCAGGGCACATAACAGCTCCTCACCTTCTCTCCAGCTCTCACTTCCATATGAACTTCTAAGAGGAATGCAATTTTATCTTTCTCATTTCAAATACTGCCCCAAACCCCTGTGGGAGTTCCAGCCAGAGAATTGCATTACAGAAATCTCTTAAAAAGAGAATGAAACTGGCTGAAAAAGTTAAAGACAAGCCATTTGCCAACAAACTGGCTTAAAGGTAATACACACAGGCTTCTCTATGGAATGACACCAGTTGTCCCCTGTCATAACAAGATATTTCTGAGTGAAGGAGATTTTTGTTGCTTAGAAGCTTATTTCTCCCTCTTCTACTGCTGCTACTTTTTTCTTTTTTCTTTTTTTTTTTTTCTTTTCTTCAAGTACTGAAGGGGGAGGTTGAACCCACAGCTGAACACTTGTTTTTGGAAGCGCTCTCCCACTGAGCTAAACCCCAGTCCATGTTTTTACTTTTTATTTTGAGACAAGGTCTTTCTCAGTTATCCAGGCTGCCTCTGGCCTTGAACTTGCAGTCTGCCTGCCTCTGCCTCCTGCCTCCCTTTCTGCTGGGATTAGAGGTGTGCCAGGTCCTGCTGCTACTTTTGCTAGGGATGATCTGAGTTTCCAAGTCCAGATTGATCCCTTTTACATCCAGGAATTGAACTCTGCCTCTTCCTAGGTCTGTCTTCTTTTAAGCATCCACACCCATTTACACATTTTGTCCCTTATCCATGAAATATTTTCATCCTATGTATTTTTTCTAAAAATTATTGTTTCTAGAAGGCAAAAGTTCATGTTTTAAAAACTCTCTTTCCTTTATTTTTTTGGTGCTGTAAGTGCATAGAAAGGCCTTAAAATTAATGACTGAAATAAATAAATATGGCCCTCCCAGTTTATCCTGAAAATGGAGTTGATGCTTTGCCAATGAGAAAGACATGAGGGACCAATCTTCTCTGAAGTCAGGCTTCAGAGAAGCTTCAAACATCTACATATGGGCAAAAATCATTGCCTAAGAAGTTGGACAAGGGAGAATAATTGAGATGAGAGTATTTCCTTTGTAAGTGGTACATAGTGGATGATGTTTTCTAGCTCACTGGAGGTCTTGTGCACACATGGCATTATTGTAAGGTGAACAGAACTCATCCCTGCTTCACCAGAGCTAATTGCTATCCTTCCTTATGTATTCCTTAATGAAGGGTTTTCTATCTGGAAGCTTGATTAGAAAAGCCCTGGTAATCAAATGGCATAAAACTAAAATCTTTATAAAAGCATTACACCCTATTATATATGAATTCTAATTAATCTGTCAAATAAAATAAATAAAACTCCATCCCTTTTCCTCTGGGAACAGAGAGACACATCTTTCCCAATTAAGCACTAGCAGTGTGATAAATACTATTCATACTGAAGCTGTTTAATCCTCAGAAGAGTCTTCTGAAGGAAGCTATTCATTATCATCATTAACAGATGGGAAATCTGTGTCACAGAAAGGTTAAGTAATTTGGCCAAGTCACACAGCTGGAAATTGCCAAAGCCAGAATTTAAATGCATGCTATCTCCAAAGTCCATGCTCTCCTAAATCCATGGACACTAGTGCCTCTACCCCTTGGCTTTTTCTCTGGGCTGGAGCTAAGCACCCTGGAAATCTAGCCTGTTCAGTCTGATGAGTGGCTCAGTGCCTCTCTGTGTATCTCTCCAACTGAGCTTGGCAAATGACCCCCATGAGTTCTTTAAACTTGTCTGGCTTTTCCAGAGAAGGCTTGAGAACTTGCAAATTGCACAGTGCCATGGCTGTTGATGAAAATTTCTTGGTCTCTGCCCATATGGTCCGTATTTTCTGACTCAGAGCTACTTCCTAAAGCTGGCAGAAAAATTGTCAATCAAAGCAATATTTATTACTAGAATCACTGATGGAAACCAGTTGGTTCAAATTACATAGAAACTATGAGGCTATTTAGGAGTTTTCAGCAAGCTTAATTGAAAGAAATCCCCTTACTCTTTTCTACTTGGAGCCTGGATATGAGATGTGGTTGGAGCTGAGAGGTATTTCTCTAGTGCTAAAATTGAGCCATTCAGTGAACATGAGTAATAACATAGCTTTTTCCATAGGAAACAAAATGAAAATCAAATCATAGCTTTTCCATATCAATTAGCACACTTCAGAATTATCTTTATATTGGGTGACAGTAGTCATGCCACCCTTGGACGTAATCAATGGCAATCATAAAATAATTATGGACTACAACATCTTATTTGTACTTTATCCTAGTGATTGCTATTAATGCTACCATAACTTCCATAAATACAAACTTTGTTCCAAGAAGTTCTGATTGCTTCAAAACTCACACAGGACATCATATAAAATGCATTTTACCACAGTATTACCCTTAATCAGATAGGTGCCCTTTTTTTAGTAGTCTTGCTCTTTCCTGTGGGAGAAATCTATCACACTGGGAGGCAGGACAGATTAGAGATTAAGGGATTAGGGGCACTGAGGTCTGAGTTCTAGCTTTGTCATTTACTAAGTAAGGGATTAGGAGGAAATCACGTCACTTCTGCTTGCCTAGGAATTATGTTGCATGCCTGCTGAGTGACAATAATAATATTATTAATAATGGCTGACTCTATATCTCTACTAGTTGTTTTCTCTATTTTGGCATGTTGGCTTTATTCTTAGATTGACTTTCTACAGTTTGTGGCAGGGACGGGCATTATGCTCACTATAAACTCTAGGCCTACAGTCTAGCAGCTTAGAAGTTCATCCATCACCCATGCTGCTGCCTTCCCTGTATTTCCACAGATTGAATATGAGTGGCCTGGATTCACCGAGGACATAGAAGGTGATACATTACTCATGGAGGTCAGACATGAATTTACCCTGAGCATTGAAGTAGGGGGTGGGGTTGAGACCAAATTGAACTGCATGATTCAAGGTCAAGGGAGATGTAGCTTCTAAAGAGGAAAGTTAAAAAAAATTACAAGATTAAGTTATTTAATGGGGGTTATGGATTCTCCTTAGGAAAAAATATACAGGTGGGAGATTTGAGTGTCAGCAAGGTAAAGTTCCTGAGGAAATTTGTATTTGTTGAGTGACTGTAATGATCTAGGCACATGATCTATCAGGGCATTTGGTCTTCATTACACCATTGTGAGTAGTGGTTATTACCCCCATTAGTGAAACAAAAAAGTGATGTTATTCATACAGTATAGCATATGTAATGTGTAACAGCTAAATTTTGACACTTAGTCTATCTGTCTTCATGGCCTTTGGTGGCCATAGTTAAAAATCACCCCAGAAATCCAGACCTGCCTCCATCCCACAGTAAAGAATGAGAGAAAAAAATCTTCCATCCCCAGTAAAAAATGGGAGGAAGAAAACCTAATGAAATTGTAAAAGTGATATATTTTTAATTTTAGCTTAATTGTTTAGCAAGTAAAAGCCAAGGTGTTACTTTTGTGTGTGTGTGTGTGTGTATGTGGTACTGGGGGTTTGCACCCAGGGCCTTGCACTTGCATGCTTTGCAAGTGCTGTATCGCTGAGCTGGATCACCAGCTCATTTTTTTTTTAATTTTTTTAAAAAAATTTTGTTTGGGGGCAGGGTCTTGCTAAGTTATGCACGCTGCCTCTTGGCTCAAACTTTTGCTACTCCTGCCTCTGCTTCCCAAGTCTCTGAGGCTACAGGTGGGAGCCACCATGCCTGGCTCCAAGGTGTTACATTTAACATTGAAGAAGAACATGGAATTGAATGGTCAGTGGTACCAAAATACCTTGAATTAGTGAAGTTTCAGCCAATATCCTGATTCTGTATTAGAGGTTCAAGAATGTATTTTGTTGGGATCCAAGTTAAGTTTAGGCTAAAACAATGAGAAATGGTTCTCATAACAAACTAGTCAGCTATCTATTAAGTGTGTAAAATCAAGAAAGATATTAGTACTATTTCAGTTAATTAAAAATAGGCCCATATTTACCTTTTTTATTATGTTGGTCTAATATACATGGTGATGGCTGGAAATATAGGTAGCTGAATGGTAATTATATATTCTCTGTGACTAATTTCTACAGAGTCTACAATTGTACTACTCCGGTGTCTAATCCATCTGACCTTGGAAGCTAAGCAGGGTCCGACCTGTTAGTCCTCAGATGACAGACTGCCTGGGAATGCTTGGTGCTGTAGGCTAGGGAGAAGGACATGGCAGCCCACTGCTGAAGCCACCAGCCATTGAAAATCCTATGACTAGCAGAGAAGCACTGACAATAGTGCCAGGTATGACACTATGTCAAGCATTGTTTCATTTTATTGTATATAGGATCACTATGAATCAGACCCAAGTGGGTGGCACCTAACAACAGCAACACAACAATTCCCACAGAGAAGAAAATAATTGACTCAACAATTTGTTATTGTTGTTAGGTAAGGTCAAATCAGGTCCAACTCATAGTGACCCTGTATACAACACAATGAAACACTTCCTGATTCTGGGCCAGGCACATGATCTTTTCCTTTATTATTTTGAAATGCTGACTTTGTTTTAAGGACAGTCCCTGGGGCTATATATGACAATGGTTATCAGATAGCAAAGAGATGAAGAAATGCTTACATCTCCATATTCAATGTATTCAAACATGTATTCACATTCATATTGTTTCTCATAGTTCAATGCCAGCGGATGTGGGTTTCCCATTCCACATCTTTGGTAGCAAATCCCGTTTATTGAGCATTTACTGTGCCAAGCTTGCTGCTAATTATTTTGTATGCATCACTTAAATCACTCCTTGAACCAATATTGGAAAAGCAATTTCTTCATCAAGACTCTGTTACAACATATGATAGAAAAATGCAACCTGTTTTAAGGGAAAAAAAATTAAGGAAATGTTGACTCATGGATCTGAAACATCAGGAGGTCTAACTTTATATTCTACTCGATTTGGAGGCTTGTTTCATGGGTCAGATCTTGTTCTTTCCCTGTCAGCTCAACTCTTCTTTGTGTTAGCTTTCCCCATCTGGCAGCAACACTGTTCTCTGTGTTAGCTCTCAGGCAGATTATCTCTTTGAACTGGCCTCTGGCAGCTAACATCCCAGAAAAAAAATACCTTCTTACTGGATCCAGTAGAACACTTGAAATTAAACTTATGTGCCTAATTAAGTTACATGCCCAAGACTGACCAGATACAACTTTAGTTAACCACATCAATAGAGAGTAAGGAACAGTAATGCCCAAGGAATGATGGAGCTGCTTTTATCAAAGAAAGAGGAAACAATAATGAGAAGACATTAACCAGGTGCCCATTATCCATGGATGCTTTAATCCTCATTCCACAAGAGAAAAATAAAATGGCAAATAGAAAAACAAAGTCCCATTGTTGTTTTTGTTAGGTGTCATTAAGTCAGGTCTGACTCATAGTAATCCTGTGTACAACAGAACAAAGCACTCTCCAATTCTGTGCCAGGAGCATGATCTTATTTATGTTAAGCCATTGTTGCAGACACTGTGTCAATCCATCTAGTTGAGGGTTTTCCTTTTTTCTGTTGACCTGCCACTCTCCCAAACGTGATGTCCTTCTCCAGGGTTTGGCCCCTCCTGACAACTTGTCCAAAATACCTACGACAAAGTCCAACCATTCTTGCTTCCAAGAAGTACTCTTTTTGCTCTTCTTCTAGGACAGATCTATTGGTTCTTTTTACAGTCCATGGTATATTCAATATTACTGTGAGGTTTAAAACTATGCTACTTATACTACAGGGGCTGGGATTTAGCTCAGTTAGTAGAGCACTGCAGTCTCTGAGGTCCCGAGTTCAATTCCCAGCACCACATAAATGGGAGAAGGACCTGGCAATCCACTCCCAAGACAATCCCCAAACAGTCAGCCATTGAAACTGTGAAACAGCCATAGTGACTGTGAGGGTCACTATGAGTCAGATACTGACTTGAAGGCACCTAACAACAACAACAACTTATACTACACATACCAGCAGAATCACCCATGGTGGACATGTTTCAGCTGAACTTCCAGACTAACACAGTCTAGGAAGTAGGAACTGGCAGCCCACTCCCAAAACAATTAGCCATTGAAAACCCTATGAATAGCAAACTTTCACAGAGGTTAAATAATGCTGCCTAATATAATATATTAATAGGTAATAGTGATAGAATTTTAAACATAATTATGTTTCACTGAAGAGCAGAGTAGCACTGACAATAGTGTTTCCCCTGTTGTACAGAGGGTCGCTATGAGTCGGATACCGACTCGACGGCACCTAACAACAACAACAACAACGAAGAGCCTGTGCTTATTATGCCACATAATATTCTCATTTCCAGTATACTTTCATGACCTTCATGATGCAATGCACTGATAACCCTTGGCTTGAGTTTCTTACTTATTCATACTTAAAATTCCTACATTACCAGACATCCTGTACACCTAGCCTATTTTCCCTACCCAGGATTCTCTCCTTTACACTCAAGTGTCCAGTCTATAAGAAAGAATCAGCGCCATAAGCTTTTAGACACACCTCTTTCTAAGTCCCCAAAACACCTGGAATATAAAACAGTGTCTTTCTTCAATTCTGACTCATATCATGCCATTCATTCTTGAGTCTTTGTTGAATATTGCTGATAAGTCAATTTCAGACCTGCCCCCCTGTATCATTGTTATTTCATATTTAGTTTGCTTATATAAACTGTGTCACCATGACCCTTCTTCTGCCTCATTCAGATATACTGGCCATTCAGCACCTCTAAGACTTCTAAAACAGCTGTATCAATGAGCATAGAGGTGGTGGCATGAAATGGCTTGTAACTCTTTTCCCTTTTCTCAGGTGGATTTAGTGGATTCTATAACAAGAGGCTGAAGCTCTGTATTTTTCCTCTTCCAAGTCTGAAAACTGGAGATGGGATAGTTAATCATGTTATAAGAAAAGGTGGAGGAGAAAGAGAGAGAGAGAGAAGAAAGGAAGAAGAGGAGGAAAAGGAGAGAGAAGAAAGAATGTAAAATTCGAGTCTAAGTTACTAGACATATTGCTAATATATTAGGAAGAGAGGGTGGTTGTTTTTTGTTTTGTTTGGTTTGGTTTTTCAAGATACTCTGCCTCACCCTTTCCTCAAAGGTGTGAAGCAGGTTATTGAAGAGGACTTGAAAATGAACGCTTTAAGTCATTTTCAATTTTATGTTGAGGAGGCAGTGGATTATCTTACTCTTCAGAATCAGCTTTTTTTTTAAATAGGCTTCCATATTTCTATATTCCCTTTATCCCAGCTTTAGCACTTCAGATTTATATTTGACTTGTGTTCTTGCCTCTGCTTAAAACATTGGATTTCTAAGTCCCATCAGTTCTACCTTCGTGATGCTATTGTCACTTCCTATTTCATTCCCCTTAGCCTTATACTGGTTCAACACCATACACTAGAAATAGGGGAAAAGCCTCTCTCCATATTATCCTGCTATCTAAGGAAGCTGTTTTCTCTAGTCACGTGTCTCCCTCATTGCTCATTTTTTACAATGTGGAAGTAAAAACAGTGAGAACCTAACTGGGTTCTTGCTAGCCTGGGCTTGATTCTACACTTTCTGACCCACTGCTAACCCACTTCCATATGTTCAATTCCAAAAGGCCACATAAGTGATTGTATACACTAATTAACCTATGTACCTGTGTATACTTCTTCTACCTATGACTATATATATATATATATATATATATATATATATATATATGTTGATATCTATGATTTTATATATGATTTTCCTATCTGAGTGTAAACTGTCCTTATTAATTTTAGCAGTGATTAATTGTTAGCACCTAACATGTGCCAGGAATTGGCATTTAGCTTAGTTGATAGAGTGCTGCATTGTGCTCTCTGAGGCACTGGGTTCAATCCTCAGCACCACAAAAATGGGGGAGGGTTGTGGCAATGCAGTCCAGAAGCAATCCCCCCAAAATAATCAGCCATTGAAAACCCTATGAATAACAGAGAAGCACTTACAAATTGCTGGGCATGAGACAGTGTTAGGGAGTGTTTCATTCTGTTGTGCATTAGATCACTGAGTGGGACCCAATTCAATGGCACCTAACAATAACAAAGAACAATATATGCAAAGGATGGTTTTAGTGTTTATGTACAAAGGTGATATGTGAAGATCCTTGTCATTATTAGGATCATAATGTTGGATCTTATTGGACTTATATTGATGCCCACATGCACCATGAAGTATTTAGTTCTTCCTTTTCTGATCAATAGGGATCTCTTTCTCTGCTGAATCTCATTGCAACCTTTGTTATGAACAAAATACATTACGTTACATGTGTACTGTATCACAGTTCTTTGTGTGTGATGAGTAGACAGAGCATAGGTTTAGGGTCAGCATATCCAAATTGAAACCCCAGCTTCATTATTTACTAACTGGATGATCCTGAGAAACTATTTCTCCTGCCTGAGCTTCAGTTTCCTTCTACCAAGTCTTATTTGGAGAACTAAAAATGGCATAGTATAATTGATTATTATCAATAAGTAACTTAGCATTTAGCGTGTTATCCAAACCTATCCTTTTTTATTTTCTCCTTTTCCTCTCCTGCTAAAAGATGAATTCTGTAAGGGTCAACATTCTACCTTTCACATGTTTCTATCTACCTTGTGTATTATAGTAGTTGGAGTCTCAGACACGGGCATACACTTGCGAATACAATACTGACACTCATCAAAATCTCACACGTGTGTGCAAGTAAATACGTAAACATGCAGATTGGAACAAATCTCAAATAGAACTCATTTGTCAAATTTGGCAGGCATAATAGATGACCTCTGTCTCTCCTTCTATCATGAAAAGGCTAGAATTTTAAGGTGTTGGGCTGGGTGAGGTGGCGCATACTTCTAATCCCAGCAGCTCAGGAGGCCGAGGCAGGAGGATGGCAAGTTTGAGACCGGGGGCAGTCTGTGTAGCTTAGGGAGACCCTGTCTCAAAAAGTAAAAAAATGGGCTAGGGGTGCAGCTCAGTGCTCCAGAACTTGCAGAGCATGCATGTGCGAGGCCCTGGGTTCAACCCCAAATATGGTAAAAAAAAAAAAAAAAGATGTCGAAATACATATTGAAGAAAGGAAACATCTAGACCAGAAGAAGTCACAGTTTTCCACAAAATGAGCTATTTATAAACTCAACCAGCTGTCATCAGGAGTACCCTGTACCCTAGACTCTTCTCATAGGGAGAGTCTGCCCTAGTCTGCTGATATCAACAGATTCTTCACATGGTTCAGTGTATAGGATTTTTGAGAACTCAGAATGCCCTTTTGTTTGTGCTAGACGCTTTGTCCTCTCTTCTTATGCTGTTCCTCACCCTTCCAGGGAGTCTTTCTGGGTCTGAGTCGCCTACTCTCTGAGCTGAACCTAGTATGGTTTGGTAGGGAACAGGGAACTTTGGCTGGAAACCATTCCTGAAATCACAACCCAACCCTGTGCTGGAGCACTTCTAGCACCTGCACTAGGAGAGCCAGATAAGAGAGTTTTCATTATCCTTGAAAGCCTTGGAGTTTCTTCTGTTCTCTTTACTTTTTTTTTCACACTTTTAATGATCTCCACATGAGTGCTGTTTCCCAGCCCTCTCACATCTTTCTCCATTTCTTAATCTTTTCCTATTAATAGCGAATTTTCTCTACAAATTAAGCTAAATGTTCTCTGATGCAATTTCAGCCCCTCATTTTTCCCGTAACCTTCATTACTAATGATCGTCATTGATTCCTGTCTCATCTTGATGCTTTCCTGTTCTTCTGGACAGGGGCTGAAGCTTCTCTGTCTTTGAACAGCAGAGATTCAATCACTTCTCTTGATTTCCACTACAGATCATTGTGATGATAAAAGCCATTATCATAAAAAAAATGAGAAAGTTGAGGTGAGGGAGACTAACAATTATGACTTCTTAAATTGTAATTATATTAGTAGAAATTGACTTGATGCTAGGGATCACACCTCGCTTTCAATTAAAGGGCTTCTGGGTTTTTACTGTTTTTGTGTATAGTTATCCTTGCTCATTCAATCACAATCCACCTTTGACTGTTGCCCTTTAGTCAGTCAGAGATGGGTAACCCTCGATATTTATTCTTTAAATTAAAGGTTAGATAGGTATGTCCTAGGAGATAATTACTGAGGTGCAGAATGGTAACTTCAAGAGAGGACAGAAAAGAAAACCCAAAAGCAGAGAGGGAGAGTCAGTTGGGGAAGAAAAAAATTCAGAGTGAATAGAAGAAAATCCTAAAATCAACTGTAGGACTAATGAATCCAGGCAGGTGACCAGCCCTGATGTGTTTATGCATCAGTATCTTAGAACTCAAGGACAATTTAGAAGCCCTTCATCTGACCTCCTATGACTTTTTTCTAAAAAGTGCTAGAGAAATGGATGAAAAGAGACTTTTGGAATGAGAATGGAATGGAACTCTTGTCTATCAGGATCTGCTTTCCTGTAAAGAGAGTAACTGGAGGAAATGGACCTGCCCCACTGTTTCTTTATTGTTTGCTCTGGCACTTAAAACATCAACACCTCTAAACAGAACAATTCCATTATTTAGAGGAAGCTGTCAAGGTTCTCACAGGCATGGCCAGATGTGCCCCAGGGTTCAGACAGAACTTGCATTTATGAGATTTATGGTAAAGATTTTTACATGAGTGCCCAAGTTTAAGGCAGATAAATCCCAGAAGACAAATACTACCAATAATTGAATTACAAAGCCATTATCATGTGCTGAACAGAGGAACTTTATGACTCTAGTGTGACAAGATGAAACTTGTTAGAATATTTATGTGCCTGGTATAGTTTCTGCATTACATCCCAGAGAGAAAACCAACTCCCCCGTGTGCCCTCTATGAGCAGTTAGCCTCCTGGGCAATGTAGTAGCCAAGGAAGTGAAGATGCCCAAGAGAGAGGAACACAAAACAGATGTAGCTTACAGTTGCATGGGATACAATCCTCACATCTCATCCCTTCCCCTTTTCAGTGCCTCCTGGGTCCAACATATTTTTACTGTCCCCTGAAGTCAGTCTCTTCCCATATTAATTAGGGAGTTTATGTTGTTGTTAGGTGTTGTCAAGTTGGGTCCAACTCAGAGCGAACCTCATAGGGTTTTCAATGGCTGATTGTTTCAAGATTGCTTTGGGAGTGGTTTGCCATGTCCTTCTCTCATTTTTGCAGTGCTGTGAATTGAACCCTGGTCCTCAGAGAGTGCAGAGTAGCACTCAATCAACTGAGCTGAACCCTAGCCCAATCAAGGAGAAACACTAAAATAAATAAGATACTAATGTTGTTAGTGGGCTGGGATTTAGCTCAGTTGGTAGAGCGCTGCACTGCAGTCTCTGAGGTCTGGGTTCAGTTCCCAGCAGCTCAAAAATGGGAGGAGGGCCTGGCAATCCACTCCCACGGCAATCCTGAAACAGTCAGCCATTGTAAACCCTGTGAGGGTCGCTATGAGTCAGATGCCAACTCGACGGCACCTAACAACAACAACAACAATGTTGTTAGTATTATTTTCTACTTCTGAAATAATTAAGAATAACAGCCCAGTAATAAAATGACATTATTGCAACTTTATTACTTCTTTAAAAAATAATATAACTTTATTTTTGTGGCTGTTGGAACCTATGAATCATAAATTTATAAAAGTTGAACTAATGTAGTTGTTTATTTGCCTTAAATGATGGAAGAGCAACATGACCAATCCATTCCATGTGATGACATTGAATTTGTAAAAAGTAGGTTGTTTTTTTGTATATAGTTGTTGTTGTTGTTGTTAGGTACTATCAAGTTGTGTCCAACTCATAGAAACCCTTATAGGGTTTTCAATGGCTGATTGTTTCACAATTGCCATGGGAGTGGATTGCCATGTCCTTCTCCCATGTTTGCAGTGCTGGGAATTGAACTCAGGACTTCAGAGACTGCAGAGTGGTGCTCTATGAACTGAGCTAACTCCTAGCCCCTATGGGGGTCGCTATGAGTGTATATAGTTGTTATTCTGTAATTTGGTGTTATAAGATTTCAGGGTAGTTTTTGATCTCCTACAACTTGTCATATTTAAATAAAGTTTGAATTAAACAACAATTACAAAGGTGCTAGAAAATCCCCCCATATATTCTTCATACAGCTTTACTTAATGTTACCATGTTATATAACCAAGGTGCAATGCTCACAACTAAGAAATTCACATTAGTAGAATAATACTGACTCAACTTTGAGTTCCTTTGAGAAGTTCCTTTGAGTTACCCTGGGTTTGGTACTAATGCCCTTTTGGTATCTGATCTAGGATCTTATCCAGAATTTTACATTTCATTTATTTATCATGGTTTTTTTTTTTTTAGTCTCCTCAAATCCATGACAGTTACTTAGTCTTCTCTTGTCTCTGATGACCTGCACAATGTTGAAGAGCCGTACCTAGATATTTTGTAGAATGTCCATCGACTTGGGTTACTCTGATATTTTCTCATGATTACAGGGTTATGGATTGGTGGAAAGAATATCGCAAAAATAATGTGCCCTTCTCATCATATCATATCAAGAAGCAAATTAATCAGTATGTCTGATCACTGATATTGTTGATCTTGAGCATTTGGTAAAGGTGGTGCCTGCTAGGTTTCTACACTGAAAAATAACTATTTTTCCAAGTTTCTATGCCTAGCTTATATTTAAGGAAAGGAGAATTAAGCTCCATTTCCTGAAAGGAGGTGTGTTATATATCATTTGAACATATGTTAAAACAGCCCTGATGATTAATAAATATTTTGGAAGAGGTACTTTGAGGCTATGCATATTAGCACTAACTTTAGTATTCATCAATTATTCTCACCTGCACCAATTAATAATATGGTGTTCTTGTGAATATTTTCTTTATTTTGATCCTTTATTCCCTGTTAATTAGAATTCTTCTGGAAGGAAGAATTGTTCCTCCATTTATTTATTTATAACATTGTTTAGTTGCTCATTGGATGCAGCAATCAGAACAGATGGTGAATAAGCCTACTTCTGGATTATGTTCTGTTGTTCCCTTAGTAGTTGTTCTTCTTCACTTCAGGTATCTTGCTGCCCTGGCTTTGAGCTAGTGGCCAAATGATCCCTGTTAGGCTTTAATGCACCATTGCAGCACCACCTGCTTATTATGGGCAAGACTCCTCTGCTTAATAAACTTTTTCTTTTTAAAGGAACATTTTTGAGTCTGACCTGGAATGGAGATATTAAAAGAAAATTCTTTTACCCTGTGACTGATTTATTTGATCAACCAGGGAGGTGTCAAATTCTCAGTAGTATTGGTATCTCCTTCTTTTGTTCAGTTGCCTAACATATACACCTTCAACCAAACAGGAGGGTGAGTGTCACACAGGCACACACACACACATACACAAAATTCTTCTTCTCTCTCTCCTCCATCCTGGTCAAGGACAAAAGCAAGTCTGCATGCTCCCCAAAAATGAAACAAACTTCTGTGAATGATCGTGACTTCTGGTGCTTAATAGTCTTTCAAATTCCCTAAACAAAGAATACTAGTTCCAAATTGACCAATTATAAAATTTCAAAATACAGTATAGGATATTAATAAATATCATAAGCATCTTAGGCATTCTTATAAATGACAAACTTAAATAAAGCCACCTCTGTAATGACCAAAACATGAGTAAGCAATTTATAAAGGAAAAAAAGGCAATTGTCATAACATATTTAATCTCACAAACAAATTAAACATTGCAGCAAGAAAGGGCACTGTTATTAATCTATTAAATGGATAGAATTTTTCAAGAGATACTATGTAGAGCTGTTCAGAGTTTGGGAAATATATGACCTTACAGCTGTTCCTATAACACTTAGGGATGTAATTTGTATAAACTTTCTACAGGGAATACAATACATATCAGAATGCCCTTTTTTATTTTTATTTTACTTTTTTGCAGACTTGGGGGGTTGAACCCAGGGCCTCCCACATATTTTCTGAGTGCTCTACCACTGCGCTACACCACTAGCCTCGTTTTTATTTTTATCTTTTATTTTAAGATAGGATCTCACTAAGTTATGCTGGCTGCCCTAGTGCTCAAACTTGCAATCCTCTTGCTTCAGATTCCTGAATTGCTGGAATTGCAGGCATGTACCACTGTGCCACGCTGAGAATGTCCATTCTTTATGAGCCAATGTTCCCTCATTTAATACCACTTCCTACTGAAAATCAAAGACACTACAGACATGTAAATATATACCTCCAAAGATAATCAGTGCAGCACCATCTATCAAAGTAAAAACTTCGGCACTTACAGATACCTTATGGTCCAAAAATTAGCTAAATTAAAGAGTATTGTACAGCTTGCAAAATAATGCATTCTGTGTTATGTGACTCCAGGTGACATTAATGATATGATGCAAAAGTTGTAAAGGAAATGAATGCCTTCAGAAAATGTACTAAAGGATCAATGACAAAATGTTTTAAAGGCAGTTATTTGTAGACAGAGGAATTTATTTTCCTGTTTCTATTCTGATATACTTTGTACTATATTTTAAATGAAGATATATTACTTTTACAATAAGATTTCTTAAAGCAGTGCTATTTAAATGAATCATACCAATAATAATCATAATGAATGAATCAAACCTATTTCCAGATTGGGGGAAGTGATGTAGCATTGGTGGGAGACAAACAACAGGAAGGCCCTGTGTCTGCTGTGGAATAGGCACAGCAAATACAATCTCTTCTCTCCACTTGCCTGTTGTCATCCTAATCCATGTCCAGCAGCTTTATCTACCCCTCCTGTTCTCCAAGGCTTCTCTTGTGAACGTCCCTTTCCCTCCCTCTTCTTCCATCCCTTCTCTTTACTTTCTATCACACAGAGGTATGAAATCACGTCTTTAGGTATTAATGTCTACAACACAATACTTAATAAAAAACAAACCAAAAAAAGTGATAGATTAAAATGTGCATTTTTCATTTGCTATTATCACACTGCCTTCCTTTGCCAAGCAGTTAATATGAATTCAGAAGCAAACTGGCAAGCCCTTTAAGGTCTTTTCACAGAAGGGCATCACTGACTTTGCCCAGTGCCAAATCCCTTTGTATCTTGTACTCAGGACTACAGAACTTCTTTATAAATAACCAAAGTACTAAGAAGAATAGCTGCCATTTCACACCACAGGAATTTATTTTCTCCATGATGAACATAATATAATTTCCTCCTATGTCTAAAATGATTCTATCCCTGCTGCCTTTCAACAATTCCTGAATGGATTTCTTTCTCTTCTCATTTGAGGTAATTGAGAGCAATACCATTGTTGAGTATTTTGTCTAGAAGTACCAATACCTTGCAGTAAAGCAAGAGAATATTTTTATGTCAGCATAGGCTAACAACTATTGAGGAACAACTACAAGGATGGTTCAACCAACCTACTACTGCTGACAGGGCACCCAGCCGTCCAGGTAGATACTGACACTGCACTTCTGAGAAGAGTCAGAATTTATTAGCTAGTTTATAGAGAAACTCTCTTCAAACTTAGAAACTATGCTATTAGAAGGTCTTTTGTTTGTTTGAGAGAAAGTCACACTATATAGTGTAAGCTGGCCTCAAATTTACCAATCTCCTTTCTCCCAAAGGAATATGACCTTATTTTCCAACCTCTTCTCATGATCTTATTATTAAGCTAGGAATATAGGTGTGTGCCACTGTGCCTAGCCTTAACATCCAGTCTGGTTCAAGCCTCTACTTCTCATGTATGCCAAAACCATACTATCCTAACCGCTAATACAAATAAATCTTGCAGGATGTTGAAATGTCTCAAGTTTATCTATCATTTTTCCTTGCCTTTTTATTGTAAGACATATACGCCTTCCTAGTTATCACTGCCTTTCCTGAGACATTAAGGGGTAAAAAATAATTATTTTTCTCATGAGATGCATCACTGGAAGTAGTGCAGAATCTAGGACTTGAGTTAGAAATTCTAGCCTTGACACTGTCTGAGTGGTGTGCCCTTGGACAAGGTATTTGCAGTCTAGAAGCCTTGGCTTCCTTAATTGTGACTTGGGGGGTTTGGACGAGGTCATGTCCAGTAGGCTTTCTATCTTCACAGGATCCTAATGGATCCTTACTGTTGACAGGATTAGTAGCTGGCCATACTCTTTCTTTTACTCATCACATGATTGTACTACTAAGTATTATTATTATTATCATTATCCTTTTTAGACCTGGTACATGGAGCTGCAGAGAAATTAGAAAGCCTAGGTTCTGTTTGATTGTATTATTTATTAGCCAAATGCCCCCAGGCAAGTAAATTGCTTTCAGATCTAACACTGCCTTTCTCTTGACATTATCTTTCCTGAATTTGTGGCATGCGTGAATTTTCTGGGCACACAGCATGTATTCTTATCCGAGTTGTTGACAAATGATGAGCAGGATACTGACAAGGGCATAACCTTGCTGCCCTACCTGACACCAGCTCCATAATTAATAGATGGATAACAGTCACTGATCAACACCTTATGACAATAATTTTCTTGATATAGTTAAATCCCTGATAGTTTATATATTTCTCTCACACTACCTTTCCAGAAATTTTATCACCACCTCTGATGTTACCTATATACATGCATACATATATATATACACACACACGTATATATATATATATATATATATATATATATATATACACACATACCTATATATACACACATATATATACACAAACACACACACATATACACACACACATACATACATACATACATACATATATACATATCAGGGGTGTCAAAATGTATACACACAAAGGTGCCAGAAGTATACATACATTTTAAGAGATGTTATCTATATATTACTTTTCAAAGTTGAATTGAATCACAGTAGCAATGTGTAGTTTGAAGTTCACTCAGAAGATGGCATTAATCAAATGAATTATAGAACCACCATGAGACAGACAGGACAGTCAAAGAAAATGGTGGAAGCCAGGTTGTCATTCCAGGAGCACAAGACCATTTTGAAATAGTATTTGAAATTAGAGAACCCTATGGAAATACAACAGGGAAACGTGAGTCTGCAACAAAATCTCCAACACACCTAACAACTGCACACATTCATAAGTTTGCAGCACATGGTACTGTGTGTGTGATCTGAACAAAGGAAGATCCACGAGGCCTTGTACAGCAACAAGTTGTGCTTTCTCTGCTATGGTAACCACTGTAAATACCTCTTATAATTGCAGAAGTCAAACATGACTTGTACTCATTTTTTAGTTATTGGTGTATATTATTACAATTTTAATATATGTTTTCCTTTGTTAAACTGCATATACATTTTTGACTATCAAAATATAAGCTTTCCCTGTTTTCCTTACTGAAATGTAAACTTCAAGAAGTACAGGGATTTTCCTCTGATTTATATTCACCATTAAATCCCAAAAGCCTAGGATTATACCTAGCACATTGTAGGTATTCATTAAGTTGCTTTAATCCCTCCATTTCTCATTTGAAATAATAATTCAGGATCAGTCATGTGTGCTGCATGGTGTTAAGTGTGCAGCATGCTCAGCAATCCTTAGTTTAGAAAAGTAATCTCCAGTGTGAGTCACCTGCACAACAACCTTGGATTGTACAGCGTGATTTATGGAGGTGTTAGAAGATACTAGAATACCTGATTCCTTTTTGTTTCTACTTTATTGTCTATTTTTTTGTATATTTCCTAAAGTCAATACATAAGTACCCTAGGGGATTCCACAACTTGTAACTAACTGTCAAATATTCATAGTGTGCTCATTCTTCCCCATTGTTTAATATGCTCAAACATAATATTTAGAGTTGCTGTCCCCAGATATAAGAGAATTATGTTGTGTTATGGAATGTGATATCCATGGGTCAGGTTATCTCCAGCAGCAAAATACTCAGGCTTCAATTCCTTTACATTTATATCTACTCTACCCTCTAATTTGGGGCTGGGGTTTAGCTCAATTGGTAGAATGCCACGCAACACTCTCTGAGGACCAGGATTGCATCCCCAGCACCACAGGCAGAGTAGAAGGACGTGGCAATGCACTCCTGAAGCAATCTGGAAGCAATCCGCTATTGAAAACCCTGAGGGTCGCTATGAGTTGGACTCAACTCAACAGCACCTAACAGCAACAACAACCCCCTAGTCTGGTCCTTAATAGAAATGAAAAGAAAAGAGAGGTCCAAGCCACTTGTAATCCCAGGACTCAGGAGGCAGAGGGAGAAGCCTGTCTAGTTTGAGGCCAGAGGCTGTCTAAAACTTAATGAGACTCTGACTCAAAATACAAAGTTAAAAAAAAGAAACTACATTTGGATGTGTTTCAGTGCTAGAGTGCTCGCAAGAAGCCTGTGTGAGATCCTGGGTTCAACCCTTAACACCAAAAAAATAAAAATAAATTAAAAGAAAGAAAGAAAGAAAAGAAGTCTAGAGGTTCTCTCCTCTCCTGGTCCTTTATTAATATGCCCCCTCCTGTCCCTGCAGAACCTCCAGCCTCACCCCTCTCTTCCTGAACTTAGCATCAACATAGACAGCCCTCCTGGTGGCCCTTAACATTGTTTTCAACCCATAACTTGTTCATAGCTTTGAACATCCTGGTATTCTTAGTGAGCGGATGTCAGAATATTATATATTCTGAGATTTGAGAAATTTTGGGTCTCCCTTTATTCTACTTATCCATTCTCTCTGTGTCCTTTTTTGCTTTTCACACACTGACTCTGTCCCCATTTAGACATCATTTTCTAGACTGAAGTCATCTTCTTATTTTTACTAATAATTCAGATGTATTAACATTAATTATAAGAGTATTGCATATATACAGTTTCCTTGTAGAAACTTAATAATCATTGATGGAGGTAAGGATCTTTCTTTTACCCATAAAATCCCAGAACTCTCCTAGAGGTGACTACCATTATGAGTTATCATGTGTAATTCCAGTGGATTTTTTTCCATTTATATACATTTTTGCTTCAGGTCCATCAGTAGACAATAGCTGAGTAAATTATATATTTTAATTTAATAGATTGCAATAAAGTATTTAGAGATTTAGCCCATTAGTTTTAGTTCTGATGTGGTACTCTCTCCTAGGTATATTATTGAGTAAAATTAAAAAGTTGCTAAAATTATATAGGGTATGATACCACTAAAGTTTAAAATAATAAAAAGCAACATTAATAAAATATATCATAAGCTCTTTCTTGGACCATACTCTTTGGTCATTTTAAAAGTATTTTTCTGTATCTTATTGGCACTATGATTTCTGTTTGGGGATCAGGTGCATTGATCTTCTTGTGGTCACTGGTGCCTCTCTAGACCCCAGGATCCCTATTCAACTAACAATGAAGACAAAGAAGGGGAGGGGTATGAATGATGGAAGTTTGAAGAAAATAGGAAATGCAAATAATGGCATAAGAAGCAATTAGACAAAGGGTAAGTGGAGAAGAAGACTTGCAGCTGAAAGATTTGCCTTGGTCACTCCGATGCTCCAGAGACATGTTTCTTCTTTCTAGCATCCTTGTTCACACTTTCAGCTTTATTTCTACCAAGCACTTTTTGTGCGATATACATCCTCACCTCCTCACTATGTGAGCTGTATGTATTCCTTCATTCTGCACTGGAAACCCATTCCTCACTTTGATCTCCTATGCACTTGCACACACAGCCACATCATGTGTAAACTTCATGGCAGACATCATATACATATACAGTTGGGCTTTGGCTTGGGTAGTAAGGATGATGAACTGCAGAACTTGAACTGAGTGGCCTTAACTTTGCTGGCCGTGTTGATTCTCAGTATCCCATTATATGTGAAAGAAACTAAAGACTATTTTTATTTGTTTATTCATCTATTTATTTGTTATTCATAAAGATACCTTTGGTGCTTGAAAGCCAATGAGGCAAAGTGGTAGGCAGAAAAAAAAAAAGCAAAAAGCAACCATGTTTCTTAGGATAAAGAGTGATGCTAAAATGATATCTTTAGGCTGCTTTTTGTTTTATCCAACCCATTTGTCCTGGATGGGCAGCAGATGAAATCTCAGGCTAACCTATTTTGTTCAAGAATAAAAGTTGTGGCTTTAGTCATAGTTTTCATGATGATATCTGTTTGATAACCTAGCCATGGTGGCAGGTGAAGAGGAAATGCTTGGTTACCAGTGGATAAATTAAGAAATCCAACTACTAATACCGGCCAAGCACTTTTGTTCCTTCTCTCAGTATCAGGCAGGACTGGTTGCTTCAATGACGTTGTTTATGGAGATAGCCTTGGGCACTGGAATACTCCAGCTGAAATGAAGAGGAGGAAGGCAGGGGTCTCCATCCTCACAGCCTCATTCTTCTACAGAGGCCCCCCTCCTCTCTCTCCCATCTGCATTAACAGCAATTCTAAACCGGAATAAATAGGTGCTCTCCAGTCATGGTGTTTATTTTTTAATACTTGCTCTGCGGTTATCTACATCAGGACATTTTGTGGCTCTGCAGCATTTATTGAGCACTATATTAAACTGGTATAAACTCAGACAAAATGCCAGGGGAATGATAAATTATTGACATTTCTGAGCTCCTCTCTAGAAAATGTCTACAAAGGCTGCATTGGACTGATTGTATTTCAGAAGGCTCAGGTTGCACTGCTAACATCCCCGGTGCACTATCTCAGGATGGATTTAGTTTTCTTCATATTCTTGTCTTTGATAATCTTAGATATTATTCCAAAATGACTCCTCAGTGTGAACATCAGCTTAAGATAGTGAAAACAGAGAGGCTTGAGTCTGCAGCAGGCTTCATCTTGTTTCCACCAATGAAACTGATTTACTATGGCCTGCAGACTGTTACCTCACAGTTGTCCTCGTTAGGGAGGCCCACACATAGATAGGGAATCAAGTTCCTCCTTTTGCCATTCATAAGTTTAACTTTCTTAACTTTCTTTAGTACCATCCCAGAACATTTAGGACTAAATATAAAACTTTTAGACTGCAGCCATAACCCTGTGGCATCCGATCCTGTCAGACCTCAGAAGCTAAGCAGGGTCGGGCCTGGTTAGTACTTGGATGGGAAACCACCTGGGGACATCAGATACTGTAGGCTTGGGAGAAGGATCTGGAAACCCCTTCCCAAAAATCAATCTGCCATTGATAACCCTATAACTAGCAGAGAAGCACTGACAATAGTGTTTTACCTGTTGTACGTAGGGTCGCTATGAGTCGGATACCAATTCGACAGCACCTAACAACAACAATAAAACTTTTACCAGTATGAAAAAGGTGCCTCATAATTGGGTGTCTGCTGACTTACTTTATCTTCTGCTCTTCTTTGAAAATACTAGATGCAGCCTACTGACTTACTAGTAGATATCTATATGGATCACCCTCTTTGACATAAGACCTTAGGCCATAGTACCTGCTATTCATGTATAAACAAAATGTTCTTCCACCACCAGTATTTATGGATCATATTGTTGAATATTGTGGAAGATTCAATCTATTTCCTTTAACACCTTCTTGGATCTTGCTTCTCCCTCAAATCTCTATCTGCAATGTAAAAGGTCGTGTTTCCTACATCTATCTGTGAATAGCACTTTGAATGTTATAACTCTTGCTTCTTCAGATTACTGTCTCTTCTGTAGTCCTAAACTCTGGAGGGAAGGAAATCTGTACACCTGTCCTCAACATATAATTTGTTGTTGTTATTAGATGCTGTGGAGTTGGATCTGACTCATAACGATCCTGATAGAGTTTTCAATGGCTGATTGCTGTTGGGATTGTTTTTCATGAGTGGACTACCACATCCTGCTCCCATTTTTGCAGTGCTGGGGATAGAACCTGGATCCTCAGAAAGCACAAAGCAGGCACTCTCCCAACTAAGATAAACCCCCAGCCCTATCATATAATAGGGGCTTGGAATGTTTCTGTGGATAAATAAATGAATAAATAGATACATGAATTTTACTTATTCATATAGTTGATATCTGGGTCATTGACTTTTACTACTTTGTCTATTGATTTGTGATGATAAATCATTTCTGTTAGTGGGGCATTTATAATAGCCAAAGAAGTATTTTTATGCCAACATTAATTTTAAGTTCTTTAGTGAGTATTAATATTCCTTGCTCATCTCCTGAAATAAAAGGGGAAGGAAGAAAAGAAGGAAATCACAGACATTTTCTGAGCCTTTGTGATACACCAGAAATCTTTACATCTTAAGATGATATAAGAAAACTTATTTTAGACTCTTTTATGTTGTGCAAATGTGTATGTGTGTGTGTGTGTGTGTTTGGTTCTAGAACTCTCAAAAGAGCTAGCTACTTGGCTTAAGTGATAGCCTGTCTGGGAAGCCCATGTTCAACTTCAGTCTTCTGCAGCTGAGCGCCAGTGGGTTATGAGGCAAAAGAAGGGTGAAAAGAAATTCTAGGCAGAAAACCAAACATGCACACAGGCATGAAGACTCTCTTCCCTTCCGTGAAATTCAGTTCAAGAAGGGAAATCATTTTCCCAATTAGATCTAAAGATAATATAAATGTATATTAGGTACAGGTACCTATTGCCTTTTGCCATAACTAGAAGATCTGGACCAAATTTCTCATCTTATTTTTGTAGAGAGGTTCTGCCTGAGTACTAGGATTGAACAACCTCATATAATGGAAATAATAGTAAATATTGACCAGTGTAAATGTGTTGTCCATATACATATTGAGGAAACATGCTTCTCTACATTTGCCAAATACAGAGTTCAGGTATAAAAGACACTCCACTTGCGGGGCACAGTGATGCACTCCTGTAATCCTAGCAACTTGGGAGGTAGAGAAAGAAGGATTGGGAGTTCTAAACCAGAGGCAGCCTGTGTATCTTAGTGATACCCTGACTCAAAATAAAAAAATAATAAAATGGGCTGGGAGTGCAGCCCAGTGGTAGAGCACTTACAAAGTATGTATGAGGCCTTAAGTTCAACCCCCAATGCCACAAAAAACAAAAACAGAAACAAAAGTACAGCACCACACACACAGATACTCTTTTTGGGATCTCAACCTAATAAGAGTCATTTATGAAAATATATGGGCTGGGATTTAGCTCAGTTGGTAGAGCGCCACTCTGCAGTCTCTGAGGTCCTGAGTTCAATTCCCAGCACCACGAAAACGGGAGAAGGTCATGGCAACCCACTCCCGAAACAATCCCAAAACAATCAGCCATTGAAAACCCTACAAGGGTTGCTATGAGTTGGATACAACTCAACGGCATCTAACAACAACAACAATGAAAATATATGGAAGAAAACCCTAATAACCTAGACGGTGATGTTTGCAGGGTGATCTAGAAGACACCCTGCAAAATGAGACAAAGATGCTCATTTCTTTTTGCTTACATCAGAAGTCAGACTTACTCACAGGTTTGGAGAGAGATATTCAAAGGCAGTATTGAGATCTTCCCTCTGCGAGTAAGACCATCATGATTTTATTTTGGGTTAAATTCTATATTTGTACTGTTTTTTAATGATGATTATAATGATGATGATGAAAAAGGCAGAAGATAGGGAGGAGGAGAAGAAACAAACCAGTAAACTCTTAAAACACACAGAAAACTACCTAACTTCAGAGCCCCAACTAAAATGTACAAAGGTCTGTGTTCTAGAATAATGACACCAAGTGGTAATTGCGGCAATATGCTTCCCCCAAGGTGTCTAGGCAATACGAGACCATTAAAACCAACACCTACACAGACATTTAGCAGTGTTTTTCTTCAGCAATTCAGAATTCCCTAGGGCCACAGAGTAAAGACAGTGATAATTCTGCATCATCTGTTACTGGTAGAATTAAACACTACACTAGCACATCACAAATGAAAATTGTTTAAAAAGCTGGGAATTGACTTCAGAATTTAAAGTTTTATTTTATGGCTGTACTTGTTTTACTAAATATGGAACAAATATATATGGGGTAAGGAATTGTTTGGCCACAGTAGATTCTGGAAAAACAAAGAACCCTTACTTTCCCCTTGCCTCTTTCTCCTTAGTTGATAAAATGAAAATGTTTCTTGAAATAACAGCTCCTGACCTTAGAAATAATACATAAATCTTAATAAATGACTGTGATTCTTGACGTGGATCCAGGAACACCTGGAAAGATGCATCTGTATTCAGAGAATCTATTTTGCCTCCCAATAATACTGACCATGACCCTAGCAGACCAACGTGCTAGTTTTTAACATTGTGTTTCTGAAATCCTAGGCTTCTCCTGGGAATGAAAGTGGGTAACTCAGGGTAGAAATTCAGAGCAGCAGACAAGGAGGTAGATGAATGACATGTAACTAGCCATTAATATTTTGAAAAAAGCCTGGCATGGGGCATCCACCTGTAATCCCAGCAATCAAGAGGTAGAAGTGGAAGATTACAAGTTTAAGGCTAGCTTGGGCTATATAGTGAGATCCTATCTGAAAAAAAAAATTAAAACAATTGACTGCTGAGCTTTCTGCTTTGAAGTTTCTTGTTGTTGTTAGGTTCCATCCAGTTGAGTCTGACTCATAGCAACCCACATACAACAGATGACACACGACCAGACATTGTACCATGCCCAGCACTGTATCAGTGCTTCTCTGCTATTCATAGAGTTTTCAATGGCTGATTGTTTTGGGGAGTGGGTTGCCAGGTCCTTATCCCAAGCCTACAGCACCTGGTATTCCTTGGTTGTCTCCAAGTACTAGCAAGGCCTGACCCATCTTAGCTTCTGAGATCTGACAGGATATGATGCCAGGGTGGTACGTCTGTAGGCAATGGAAGTTTGTTAGTCAGCTCATTTTCTTTTTTAATATTCATGACATGTGCCTTGTCAGAAAAGGTCAGTATGGTTCCAGCCGATGGTTCACTATAGGGCAATGGAAGACCACCCCTATGGACCAGCAGTCACTATAATACTTAACTGAAATGATGACAAAGGGTCACCTTCAGCCTGTATTCAAGCAAATTCCAATGATGTGAAATGCCTAAATGCATGTCACATGTCTCTTTGGGGGAGATTATAAAACCCTCATTAGGAAATGTCTGCTTCATGGGAGAAGAAGAGAGCAGGATTTAATGTTTGGAGCGTAGACTCTGAATTTCAGGCTATGTATCAATCAGAGAAAACTTACTGACAGGAATGATAATAGGGCCTTAGGGACACTTCTTTTGTAAAGATGAAAAGCAACTAAGCTAGGGAGGCCTCAGATTCTTTGAGTTGGGAAAATGAATTCAAATAAGAAGAGTTCTGGGAATGCCCCTGGGACAATGGTTAATTTACGTATTTCAAAGAATTCACAGACCTGTCTACCCTTCCTTTCTCCTTTTCCCTTTCTTTCTCTCTCTGTCTCCTACCTATTTTTCTTTCTTTTTTGTTTCTTTTAATTTTTCTTTGATTCCTTCCTTCTTTCATTTCACATATGCTATCTATTATATGCCAAGAACTGTGACTATAAAGTGATTAAAACAAAGCTGCTCTTGTAGTGCTGTATAGTGTACATGCGTGTGTATGTATGTGCCTCTCTGTGTATGCACATGTGTGCACATTGACGGAAGGGGCTGCTCACATTTGGAAAAACACACAAAAATACTGGTTTATAGAAAAGTGTGAGAAGTATCTTACAAGGCTTACATCAAAATAAATATTTGTTGATATCCAGAAATGATTTTCCTTTTGTACATGGGGCATTTTTTAACAGAAATGACTTTGCAGTGTACCTTAAAATATGCTTCCAAGAAGCTGTGGTGAAGCAGGAGCAACACAAACAGAACCTCACAGAGGCTTGCAGAGGGGCAAGGAAATTAATGTGGTACTTTCAGGAATGGAAAAATCTTTGAATGTGGCAGGTGATGAGGCAGAAAAAGTGAAGTGGTGCCTGTCATATGGAGTCTTGGACACTAATAGAAGTCCTGAGGGTGATGTGTACTTTTAAGACCTGCATTTTAGCCAGGTGCAGTGGAGCATGCCTGTAATCCCAGTAACTTGGGAGTTAGAGGCAGCAAGATCTCGAGGTTAAGTCCAGAGGCAGCCTGTGTAACTTAGCTAGACCTTGTTTTAAGATTAAAAAAAAAAGTAGAAAGGGGGCTGAGAGTGCACCTCAGCAGTAGAGTACTTGCAAAGCATGTATGAGACCCTAGGTTCAACACCCTAGTATGGGGTGGGGGAAAAAACCTGCATTTTCTACTATGAATTAGACTGGCTGAGTGGCTAGAGACAGACAGAGGAACCAGCTTGGAGGCAATTTCACTACTTTCTGTGTAGAAATAGAGCCAATTAGGTTTCTGCAATTCCTGATTTGTATAGATATTTCCAATTTTAAGTAATCTTATTGTATAAAAATTCTAGATAGAGTATGATTGCCTGTATTATTTCTATAACAGATTCTTTTCTATTTAGCATTGCTCACTACAAAAATTATGCAAAATAATATGTGCCTCTAAGGAATTTTAAATAGACTTTTACTTATGCATGTGGCTTCAGGCATACGTGAGAAAGTGAGATGCATCTGCATTTTTTTGTTCACATTGGTTCAACAATGCAGAGAATGGTCACTCTGCTGTGATTGTCACTGCATTGATTGGATCATGTGATTTGTTCATAGTTCATAGGACAGTACTAGATATTTCTGCAAATTTCAAATGAAAAATTTAATGAGATCAGTTTGCTATGTAAATCACCATTCAATTTAACCAGCTAAAGCAGCATGCCTGACATCTGCCTGGTAAGTCTTGAAAGTTTAATATGCTGTCAGTGAGTTTAGTGTGGGAATCCACACATGGCATGTGTAGAACTTATTTGCAAGTCCGAGCTAATAACACACAATATCCTTGCCAGAGTTCAGCCTGGCCTTCATCAAATAAAAATTTCATTATCGTTTTTATTTGAAGTGGAAATTTTACTATCATCCTATATACATAAATAGAGGAGATATATTCCAAGGATTGGGGTTTTCGAAACCCATGGATATTAATAGTCTGTGGGCTTCACTGAGGCACACATGAGTTTATTAATGTCGCTCCTCCCTTTTATCTTTCTCCATTTTTAGGTCTGTGATGGGGTCAAACAAGGAGCCAGATCTAGTGCATCTCGAGGCCAGAACTGTAGATGGTCGTAAGTAAATCAACTGCGTCACGATGTTCATAGAAATATTAGTGCTATCAATCTGTCATGAAGCAAGTCTATGCAATCACAGTAGCAATAATCTAAGACATTCAAGAATGAGGACTTTTCCCATCCTCAGTAATCCAGAATCGCCTTAGTAATTTCATAAGCACACATATTTACATAGGTTTATTAATACATATTAACCAGATTTATTTACATTTGGATGATGGCAATACTAACACCCTCTCATCCAATCAAGATGTCTTTCCAGGTGGAGAGGAAATTCCCAGGCTCTTCTAAAGTATTTTGTTTTTGTTGCTCCTGCTGGTTTATTTTTTTCTGTCTCCTCATTTTGTCAGGTACTGTCCAGGCAATACCTCACTGTCTGGTTTAGAGATTCGCAGAACAGTTGGAAAGAGCAGGTGGAAAAATCGTATTCTAGGTCCCACATCTTGGGCAACAAGAGTCAATTGCTCACCCTTTGGTAGTTCTTACCAGCTCAAGTTATATAAGCTACAATTTTTGTAGATTTTGGCTTTAGGTCCATGATATCCAGAGAAGTAAGGTGACGACCTGGAATTCAAACTCATGTATTAATGTCTCAGAAGACCACTCACTAATTGTGTTCCCTTAAAAAGCCATTTAAGATGGTTACAGTGGTCCACACCTCGCAGTGACTCACAATGCTGAGGCAGGAGGATCACAAGTTCGAAGACAGAGACAGCCTGCATAACTTAGTGAAACCCTGTCTCAAAATAAAAAAATAGAAAGTGGACTGGGGTTGCAGCTAAAGGTAGAGTACTTGCAAAGTATGTGTGAGGTCCTGGGTTCAGAGGCACTTATACCTTTCCCACCTCAATTTCATTGTCTGTAAATTAAATAAATTAATAATAATTATTCTTACCATAGCTAATATCGATTCAGCAATTATGCTATACCAGGAATTTTGCCAAACCTTTTATATACTTTATCACAATTACTCTTCATGACAACTTTGTAAGTTGTTATTCCCTTTTCACAGCTAAGGAAATCAAAACATGGCAACTTAAGTAATAACAAACATAAGTTATGTGGTAAACATGTGCAGGACAGTAGTGCCTATCTCATAAAGCCCATTCAGGTGAGAAATAGAGAAACCAGTGTATATAAAATAGTGCAGATAGTGCCTGGCATTTCAAACATTGGAATGATAACAGTGAAAGATTCCTTCCCCTTCTTCAGTTCTAGGGAAACTCAGAAGGCTGAATCAATTGCTAGGGTCTGCCTGTGCTCAAGATAGAGCAAAACAAGTGAGAGAGATAAAAGGGAAAGGGAAGGGAAAGCTGTACAGAAGAAAAGCAGGACAGAAAGAGAAAAGACTGTCCAACTGCCACCAAGCAATGAGACTGTGGAAGGATGCCCAGCACTGAGCCACAGAGTGAAAATGGACCTTCTAAGACATTCCTTGCTTCTGAAGTACCCCTCACAACTGGAAATAATTCTCATCTTTGTCCCATCTGCCTGTCTACCTGTCCTTACTCTTCTGAATACAAAGGCAGACAATACCTACACTTTACAGCTTTAAGCCGAAGAAGTCAGATCACCCATGCAACCCAGTCCCCAGGAGCCACGCACTCTCCAGGACTCTCATTTGAGATACACACACATACACACACACACACACACACACTCATGCACACACTGAGTTTGATCCTCAGCACCATAAAAATAGAAGGACATGCCTATCCACTCCTGAAGCAACCAGAAACAATCAGCCATTGAAAAACCTGTGAATAACAGGGAAGCACTGATATAGTGCTGGGCATGGCACAGTGTTAGGGAGTGTTTCCTTCTGTTGTACATAGGGCCACTATGAATCGGACCTGAGGTGGTAGCGCCTAACAATGTGTCTGTGTGTGTGTGTGTGTGTGTGTGTGTGTGTGTCTGTGTGTGTGTGTGTGTGTCTGTGTGTCTGTGTCTGTGTGCCTGTGTGCCTGTGTCTGTGTGCATGTGTGTATTTTTTGTAGTACTTGGGAGTTGAACCCAGGGCCTTGCACATACTTTGCAAATGTTCTAGCACTAAATTGCACCCCCAGCCCATTCTTTTATTTTTTATCTTGACACAGGGTCTCACTGAGTTATACAGGCTGCCTCTGGCCTCGAACCTGCAATCCTCCTGCCTCCACCTCCTGAGTTGCTGGGATTACAGGCATGAGCCACTATGCCTGGCTTCTCATTTGATGTTTTCATGAGGTTTTTCTTCTCTACAGGCTTTGCTTCTCCTTTGGGATGTGAATAGACTCTTTGGCACGGTCAGTGGGAGCACACAACAGGGCTCAAAGCTGAGCATCCTCTTCCTCCCGTATACCCAGGCTGGGCCTCTATATGTTATGTGCCCAGCATTGCGCCTGCACAGTGGTTAAAACCTTATTTTCCTTTTCATCAAGGGATTTCTCAGACAGTGAACCCTCTATTGCTCACAGCAGATGATGGTGTCTTAGATTCCAAGGTCTGCAACAGACAGAGCAATTTACCCTGAGGCAAAAGTAAACACATCACATAGAGTTTTCAAAGGCACGTTTTTTTTTAATTTAGGGTGGGGGGGTGGGTTGCCAGGTCCTTCTCCCGAGCCTACAGTACCCAGTATTCTGAGGTCGTCTCCCCAGTTTACCCTGAGGCAAAAGTAAACACATCACTATTTTAATGTTCTAGTAAACTTTCCATTCTTCTAATGGCAAATAAGGGCTGGGATTTAGCGCAGTTGGTAGAGTGTGCTCTGCAGTCTCTAAGGTCCAAGATCAATTCCCAGCACCACAAAAATGGGAGAAGTACATGGCATTCCACTCCTGAGGCAATCCCGGGACAATCAGCTCTATAAGGGCCGACTATGAGTTGGACACTCGATGGCACCTAACAACAACAATGGCAAATAGCATAGTTGTAACTCTAACCTGTAGCTCCCGAACAATTTGATGTCTGCCCATTTCCTCGGCCTAATCTCCCTCCATCTTCCCCTCAGTCCCTGGCTGCAGGCCTGTGGATTTGCTTCCAGTTCTTAGAACACACTTGGTTCTGTGTTTTGCCACATAGTGCTGATACTTGATTTTACCTAACTGGTTGTTTCTTTATTTTTGCTCTCATCTAAGTTTGAAAGAATACATTCCACTTATGGAATTATGTGAATACAACATCTCATCCCCACCAGTCTGTAAGTTCTATGAGAACAGCAACCGTATATTTCTGTTCAATCTTCTATCTCCACAACACAGCACATTTACCTATAGAATGAGTTTATCAAATACATGCTGAATGAATGGATGCATAATTGATGCATTGTCAGGGTTACCACCTAGCTATCTCACCTCACTTACCCGCTTGCCTGAAAATTTTAAAACATTGCATTTCAAACTTTACCATGAATATAGCCCATCTAGGGATCTTATTAAGATGTGAATTCTGCTTGAGGAAAGACCTGAGATTCTGCATTCCTAACCAGCTCGCCAACGATACCAAGTCTGCCAATGTGTAGAACATACTTCAAGTAGCAAATTCTCACAACAGAAAACTAATGAAGGAGCTTTAGGGCCTGTCTTCCATGACTAAACCTCTTGTTTAGAAAGCCCTGGATGGAATTGGTAGCATCTCAGATTGCTTTCATTTTCAGGCTTTGGGGGATAATGTCGCTTTCTAACTTGTGGCATCTAATGCACAAAACCCTATATCCTAAAAACAAGGCCATCATTCTCCCTGATCTGCACATTTTCTCACACCTAACATTATTCCCGTGCTCCCCAAAGGCATGGTGGTTGTTAATGCCAAAATGTCATTTGCAGCTCAGCTTTCACAAGGCCTGAAATATATCTATTCTGATTTTATTTTACTTTTTCATTTTTTATTTTCATTTTTTTGCAAAGGCATCATCTTCATAAACTATCCAAGTAAAAATTCAACAAAGAGATTTAATTTGAAAAGTTATTGTTAAAACAAAACAGAAAAAATGATTATGTACAAATTGAAATAAAGGATCTGAGCATAGCACCTGACCTGTCTCAGTGTGGAGGAAAAAAGAGGTAGACTGTTTTGGTACCATATCTATCTTTCACTCCCTATCTGTCTCTCTTCCTTTCTTCCACTTTTTCTCCCCTACTTTCCAAGACAACCTCTAAGACAGTCAATAACTTTGGATTCAGATAAAAGAAACAGAGAGGGGGAGGACAAAAGATAGAATACAGGCTGGAGTCACAATGTGTTAGCAAATGGAGCTGGCAAGATTAGAGAGTGCATTTGTCAAAACCAAGCTTCAGGCAATTCAGCTGCTCCAAGAATTCCAATATCTATATTATTTCTTCCATTCCTGGAATGAAAAGCTCCCTTGTGCTTCCATCCCTTCATAATTTAAGCGGATGAAGCCCACTGTTTATGTTCTAGGTTGTACCTCTTGTAGAATATATTCCAAAACAACAGAATATTTTTCCGACTTTGAACAAGTATTTTAAATATGTTCAGGATTATCTGTAGCCAAAGCACTGAGACATTTGACACAGGGCAAATGCTTCACTTGCCAATTTGGCTCATCTCCATGAGGTGAGTTGCAAATGTGTATCTGAGTTTGTTATTCAGAGTTTAATCTTGATCTTATTTCATATGTCCCTAGAGTACAATTTATAATTAATTTGTGTTTCAACTACAGTCCCTGTATTTGAAGGAATTTGAGCTCTGGAAATCTTTGGCGCTGTGAGGGACTGTGACTGGCACAGATGTTTCTTATGAACAGTGTTCTGAAGTGTGCATGTCTTGTCGTTTATACTTGTGACAAGAGAGCTATTCTTTCTTGTCTTACCGCATTGGGAGGCAAGCTGAAAAGGACAAGCTCAATTACAACAATCAGAGGAAGTATTACTGGACAAATTTGAACATATTTATGGGATGGCAGGTATTATTATTGGTTCCCACATTCGAAAGAGGATATATTGACAGGTCTTCATCCAGAATAAGATTTTACAGTTTTAATATCTCTTTGTGGCTTTAGGTATGAGTATGTGAATATGACTCATGCCATGGTATTTTCAGTCACATCATATGGTTGTGAAAGCTGGACCCTGAGCAAGAGAGACAGAAAAAGAATTGATGCTTTAGAATTGTGGTGCTGGAGACATCTATTGAATATACCATGGACTGCCAAAAGAACCAACAGATCTGTCCTAGAAGAAGTGCAACCAGAATGCTCCTTGGAAGCAAGAATGGCCAAACTGCATCTTACGTATTTCGGACATGTAGTCAGAAGAGCTCAATCCCTGGAGAAGGACATCATGTTTGGGAGAGTGGCAGGTCAACACAAAAGAGGAAAACCATCCACCAGATGGATTGACACAGTGTCTGCAACAACGGGCTTAAACATAAATAAGATCGTTTGCCTGGCACAGAATTGGCAAGTGTTTTGATCTGCTGTACATAGGGCCGCTATGAGTCGGACTTGATTCGATGGCACCTAACAACTAACAACAATGTGAATTTGTGAATATGAGAATGTGAATATGAACTTTATATATACCTAGTAAACACTAAAGGGAAACCTACCTTCTATTGATTTACTGAACATGTGTGCAATTGTTTTTGTTTTGTTTTGTTTTGTTTTTACAGTACTGGGGATTGATTGAATGCAGGGCCTCGTGCTTGCATGCTTTGTAAGTGCTGGACCACTGAGCTGCACCCCAGCCCATTTTTTTTTTTTTTTTTTACTTTTTTGAGACAGGGTCTCACTAAGTTACACAGACTGCCTCTGGTCTCGAACTTGTGATCCTCCTGCCTCCACCTCCCCAGCCGCTGGGATTACAGGCATGTGCCACCATGCCCGGCTAACATGCATGCATTTGTTTATATGTGTTAGAGAGAAAATATTCATCAATCTGTTGGTTGCACTGAAAACTTTGTGAAAAGCCATATCTCATTTAATTTTTGTTCTACCTCTATGACATGGCTCACAGCCAAAAACGTTTCATATTTGTTGAATTAATGAATCTATGTAAGTATCACTGTATACATATACCTTCTCAAGGAAGAATACATAGACACAGAGTCTGTGGAGCCATGCTGGACTAACGGATGAGCACAAGAGACCTACTAACTCCGTGAAGTTGGGTGTCATATTTTATGTGACTGGACATCAACTGGACATGATGATCACCATCTTGGCTGTCTTGATACAGAACACCTAGACTGACCTCATGAACCTTGGCCCTTTAACCATGACAAAGAAATAGGCAACACTATACTATAAGTATATCTAGGCCTATTGTCACGGTAATAAAGCTATCATTATTCCCTCTTGCACCAAAGGGCAAGTATGGTCAGAAGATCCTGGACCATCTTTTCAAGTGTCAATCACTAGCTCCCCCTGCCCCAGTAGCACATGATGCTAAGTTGTATAAGAGGGGAATGTCTGTCTGGTGTGGAGGGACACCTTGATGATGAGGCTGCCAGGGAGTCACACTCACTCCTGTAAGCAAGCCCAGTGCTGGAAGGGAAAAGGGGCCACTTGAAAGTGGTGTAGCAGAGAGGGACATTCTGGTGGGAACTTCTCAGAAGGGATTCCTCTTGTTGGTGGAATTGTATGTAAAGACTGTCCATGAGTTACCCACACCCCTGTAGAGAAATCCCAATAAACTCATGATTCATGAAGCTTAAGGTGATCCATCCTTTGTTCTGTCTGTGTTCCATTTGGCTTTCATGTAACAGTACTTATGAAGAAAAAGAACATGACCTTTATCATAATATTTCACATAGCAATTATATACACATATAGTTCTGCATTTATGCTCATCTCTAAGCATACATCTTGTAAGATAACCTGCACTACCAAGTTTGGCCATTATTGCTTCTCCTTTTACTTCTGAAAGTAAAGTCCTAACCAGTGACCTGAATGTTTCTGTACTGGTGTTAATCTGTGCCAGCATGGACAGGGATGGGGAATAATTACTAGTTTCCTTGTCTCTTTGCATGAGTAAGTAACCTTGTAGCAATTTTCCCAAGGACTAATATCTTTCACCGGGGAAACAAACCTTGGTCCTTTAACCAACTGTGAAAATAACTGCCCAAAATTCTCTGAAATTCTCTGTAAAATTCTCAAATTAGCATATTGCAAGCTGAAATATAATGAAACTTGTAACTTTATGTCAGTATTCCAATAATTCTGTCTTACGTGAGAACTGGAAATCTCTTTTCTAGCTCCTGTCCTCAAGCCTTTCCATTTGTTTTCCATAATGAAGTCTGTGTGTGTGTGTGTGTGTGTGTGTGTGTGTGTGTGTGTGTGTGTATGTGAGAGAGAGAGAGGGAGAGAGAGAGAGAGAAGGAGAGAGAGAGAGAAGTGATATTTGGACGGGACCAGCACTCCTGAACATTGTGGGGAGGCAATGCACAGCTCAGTCCTCCTACTCCTTCACAGCAGAAGTAGGAAGAGTTAGGGAGGATTCACTATGAAAATAAATTACTTTTATACCAAAATAACAACCTTTATACTAAAGATAGCAACTATGACAATAGAAGTAATCAGTACTCAAACATATCACTTGAAAAGTAAAACCCGCCCTCTGACCTTCATTCCAATTACTGGGGGATGTGGTCCTGAAGTGTGGCAGCAAGCCTCGGCTTTTGTGTTTGGGGTATAAAAGAGTTTATACATGACATAGAAGTTACAGTAAAAAGTATAGGCAGGTTTTATTGTGAAAGATAGTGCACTTTTAAGAAATTATTACTGGGGCCGGGTGTGGTGGCATGTGCCTATAATCCTAGCAGCTCGGGAGGCAGAGGCAGGAGGATCGCAAGTTCGAGACCAGAGGCAGCCTGTGTAACTTAGACCCTGTCTCAAAAAAAGTGAAAAAATGGGCCAGGGATGCAGCTCAGTGGTCCATCACTAGCAAATCATGCAAGTGCAAGGCCTTGGGTTCAACCCCCAGTACCGCAAAGGAAAAAAAAAAGAAGAAGAAGAAGAGGAAGAAATTATTACTGGGGAAAACTGAGGCACCTGGAGAAGTTCATCACTTGCAAAGCATGCAAGTGCAAGGCCTTGGGTTCAACCCCCAGTACCGCAAAGGAAAAAAAAAAGAAGAAGAAGAAGAGGAAGAAATTATTACTGGGGAAAACTGAGGCACCTGGAGAAGTTCATCACTTGCAAAGCATGCAAGTGCAAGGCCTTGGGTTCAACCCCCAGTACCGCAAATGAAAAAAAAAAGAAGGAGAAGAGGAAGAAATTATTACTGGGGAAAACTGAGGCATCTGGAGAAGTTTAGATAAACCTGGAAAGAACTTGGAAAACCTTTGATTGTCTGTGGGAACTGGCATAAGCATACTTCTGTTCCTCAGGAAATGGTAAAGCCATAGAGAACAGAAGAGTTAAGCAATCTTTTTAGAAGGAAAAGTACCTTGGACAGGCAGGGAAGATGGTGGGCCCAGGAGAAGGGGTATCTCAGATGCAGTCACCCTGAAAGAGAGGGGAGGCGCACATGCAAGTCATCAGATAGGATAGAGGAGAAAAGAAGAAGAAGGAAGAACAGAGACTGAGCACATTTCTCGACTCCCTCCCCAGTTTTGTTCAAATTAGGGCAGATGAAATTTGACATCAGCCTTGGGCTGATGTGAGCCTTGAGCACAGAAACTCAAACGCCATCTCTGAAAGCCTATGTAGTAATTTTTCGATGCTTAGAGCATATGGAGCCTACGGTCTTTGTTTTGTAAAATGGTCAATGGACTAAGTTGGCATATTTCAAAAGAATGAATCGGCCAGATGTCTTGGAATAGTCTGCCTTTGTTTATACTCAGGCAGCTATTGATTTTGGATTAGGGGTCCATTAGAATAATATCCTTCCAATGTGAGTGGAGATTTGTCTCACACATGGCTTCATACATTATGGCTGGGTGTAAGAGTCAATCAGAATCCTTTTCTTCCTCCATTTTAGCTGTTAATATCTAAACTAACCTACCTAACATTTCCATTCCCAAGTGGTAGCATTTTATATGTGTTTTATATAATACATGCCCCTACCTCTGCCTGGGATGCCGGCTTCTCTTCCTCTTCCCTGACCAACTAAGTGTGATTAACATCCTTGGATAGTTGAGACCTCAGGTTAATCACCTGTTTTTTTAGGGCAACCTTTCTTGAACTCCAAATCTAAATTAGTTTCCTCTTTTTCCTGTTTTCATCCAACCCTGTTTTGTTGCTGCTGCTGCTATTGTTCTTTTTTTTTTTTTTTTTTTTTTTTTTTTTTTTTTTTGCTTTTATTTCAGTTTGAAATTTTACATTCTTCTTACATATTTATTTGATTAAAACTTTCCTTTTCACCTGTCTATACATTCTTTGACAGCATGGACCGTGTATTTATACTGTCTATGCCTTTAAGGATGATCATATGTGTATATATGCACTCCTGCACTCACACAAATATTCAGGTTGTTATACTTGTGACACATTTAGTGTGGGTGAATACAATAGCAAGTTAAAATTTTTCCATATCAGCACACTGAAAATTAGCCACTTCAAAGCTAATCACTATGTAGGAATCCATTTTACAGTGAACTCTAATTTAATGACTACTATCTCATTAAGCCTGCAACCATAGCATTGTGGCATCCGATCCTGTCAGATCTCAGAAGCTAAGCAGGGCTGGGCCTGGTTAGTACTTGGATGGGAGACTGCCTGGGAACACCAGGGCTGTCAGCTTGGGAAAAGGACCTGGCAATCCACTCCCAAAAAAATCAATCAGCCATTGAAAATGCTATGAATAGCACAGAAGCACTGATAATAGTGTTTCTCCTGTTGTACGTGGGGTCGCTATAAGTCAGATACCAACTCCATGGCACCGAAAATCAACAACAACAATCTCATTAAGGAGCTGGGATTTAGCTCAGTTGGTAGAGCACTGCTCTGCAGCCTCTGAGGTCCTGAGTTCAACTCCCAGCTCCACAAAAATGGGAAAAGGACATGGCAATCCATTCCCAAGGCAATCCCAAAACAATCAGCCATTGAAAACCCTGTGAGAGTTGTTATGAGTCAAACAGGATTAGACAGCACCTAATAAAAACAACAACAACATGTCATTAAAATGCCTGCAGCCATGCTACTGTAGCATCCAATCCCCTCAGATCTTAGAAGCTAAGCAGGTTGGACCTGGTTAGTACTTGGATGGGAGACTGCCTAGGAATACTAGGTACTATAGGCTTTGGAGAAGGACTTGGCAACCTACTCCAAAAAAAAATCTGTCATTCCAGTCCCATCATTAAGGTCCTGGCAATCCACTCCCAAAGCAATCCTGAAACAATCAGCCAATGAAAACCCTATGAGGGTTGCTATGAGTCCAACCAGCAGAACGTAACAACAACAATAAGGACCTGGCAGCCCACTCCTGGAACAATCCTGAAACAATCAGTCATTAACATTGACATAGTGCAAAAAAAAAAAAAAAAAAAAAAAAAATCTGTCATTGAAAACCCTACCAATAGTAGAGAAGCAGTAATAATACTGTTTTGCCTGTTGTAAGTAGGGTCGCTATAAGTCAGATACCAACTGGATCCCACCTAATGACAACAACAATCTCATTAAAATGGGAGAAGGATATGATAGTCCACTCCTGAAGCAATCCAGAAACAATCAGCCATTGAAAATCCTATGAATAGCAGAGAAGCACTGACATAGTACTGGGCATGGTAGTGTCAGGTAGTATTTCATTGTGTTGTACACAGAGTTTCTATGAGTTGGACCTGACTTGAGACCTAATAGCAACAACATCCACTAAAAAATACATGTTGTTGTTGTTAGGTGCCATTGAGTCAGTATCTGACTCATAACGACCCTCAGAGGATATTCAATGGCTGACTGTTTCGGGATTGCCTTGAGAGTGGATTGCCAGGTCCTTCTCCCATTTTTGCGGTGCTGGGAATTGAACTCGGGACCTCAAAGACTGCAGCACAGTGCTCTACCAACTGAGCTAAATCCCATCCCAAAAAATATATGGACTTTGTCTATTTCAAGCAATGCTGATATATACGTATATACATGGATATATTTTTTTTGGTTAGTAAGCATTCATGTTTGTACAAATAAGAGAAGTTGCTGAAGGGAAACTGGTGCCCCTCAAAAGGAAATCCAGCGTCAAAGAGTAAACTGTCACATTGCCTTCTGAAATAGTTATAACAATATGTAGTCTTGTGTTGTTTTCAAGCCCTCATCAATCAAGGACATTATGAATGCCTTTTTAAACATAAGCCATCTGATGGATTAGATGCTTCCATTTTTGGTCAGCCTCTGACTGTGATAGGTTCTCACCACTTCCCAACACCCTAAACAAATGCATTCTCAGTTCTATCACCCAATTGAACATTGTGATTTAGATACTGCTGAGGCACCTGGCACTCTGCTTTTCTTTCTAAAGTAGTCAATCTGACTCCATTGTTCACATCGCAAAATCTCTTGATTTCAACCACTAGTAATTTCAGCTTGGCCTCTCTGATGTACTAGCCTAAACACATCCCTGAAAACCAACTAGAACAAGTATGAAATAAGGCAGCACAGGCCTCCCCACACAGCAGTGAAAAACATGATAGTCACAGTGTCTAAATAGGCTCAACTGGGCAGCTTTTAAACTGGATTCATTGTAGCCATTTTGCAGTGCTCCCTCTGCATCCTATGTGCTATCCATCTGGAAGGAGGTCTGTGCTCTTTCCTCCCATCTTGAGGATGGGAAAACCCAAGGGTACCAGAAAAACTTGTCACCCTCAGGTCTTCTCTCTTAGGACAGTGGTCTAGATTTCTAGTGAGTCCTGAGGATCTCTCAGAGTACAGCAGCAGCAGTCCATGCACATGTATGTATGGTAATTTCCAAGTGTTTGGTAAATTCTTACTGTTTCTGATTCTTCTTAAAAATGTAGGATCATAAAGCCATTGATACTTAGTTATATATTTCCTATTGCTTTCTACATTCTCAAGAAGCAGTGAGTCTAGGATCCTGCATTGTATTTCTGTTATTTTCTTGGTGCTGCTATTTTAGCTAATTTTCACCAGTACTACTTACAAAAGCCCTTGGAAGTAGATACTGTTGTTATTTCCTTCATTTTAATGATGAGTAAAATAAGATAATGATTAAGTGTATTTCCCATTGTGTAAGAGCTCACTCAAGATCTGCTATTTATTCATTTGTCAAATATTGTTGGACATGTATGCTATGCCAAGTACTCTCAGGCACGAATGAGGGCTGATGGGAATATTGCAAAGTGTCTGCTCTCATAGAGGTTACCGTCTAGTTCAGGAAGAGATTATAAACAAATACAAGAAGTGTGCCCACAAATATGTAAGAAAAGCAAAGAGTAGGAGACTAAAAGGGCATTGGAGGAGGATGACAAGGAACAATTCTACAATAGCATGGCATCTGATATTTGAGCCAAATATTTGTGGAAGTAAAGGAGGGAGTTCTGTCTGTCTGTGATAGAGCATTCTGGGCAGATGGAGCAGCACATACAAACGTCATGGTGTATAAACATGTTTGGCATGGTTAAGACATGATGTAAAGGCCAGATGGCTGGAATCTGGAGAGGCAGGTGTCTTGTCTGTCTTTGTGTATTCTACAGTGGAAGTCAGGGGTGGTGCTGTATTATTCCATGTTAACATCCACCATGTTCAAAGTATGATACTCAGTAGTTACTGAGTGAATATGTAGTTGATTAAAAGTAGCCATAAGTCTCAGAGGCAGTCCCTAGAGCTATTCATCTGTCCTGGAATTAGTCTTTTTATAACAAATAGACATATCTAATCAAATACTGCACACCCCTCACTCACTCACCTCTGAGGAAAAAAAAATCTTAGAGAAAAACTCTATACTTTCTCCCCCATGAATTAAGCTGTTTTCATTTCTTTCCCCTTCTCTCCATCTCTCCTTTCCTCTTTCATTACTGCTTTCCTTCCTAGTTTTTGTCCACAGAGATTTCTCTGTGTATCTCTGATACCCCTCCCACACTTTCTTTGTCAACTTAATTCAGAAAGTTAAGCAATGTTTTTCATGGATTAGAGTGACTCTATGGATAACTTGGTGTCTTTGCTCAATTAAACTAGTTGCAGGTATGAGTTTCTGCTGTGGCTTGCTCACAAAGCACAAAACCCATGTCTCCCATTTTCTCTTGCCTTTGTGCCCTTGCCCAGTGAGCCTTCTTTCTGGAATGATGACTTTTGCTTGTGACCATTCTAACAGTCTTCTAGGCTTTTCTGGGCTCTTCCATAGATACGCCCACCACTGACAAAATAAATCATTCGCTCTATGAGATACAGTGACTAGTAAAATATCTATATTCTCACAAGTACTCTAGATCCTGAGAGATACAAGTCCCAAATTTGTTTGGTGCCATGTCAAATAAATGTGGTATCTCAGTAGAACTTTCTGGCAGAGCAGAACATCTGCACAGAGATAAGAAGGTTGGCTGTCTCTCACTTATGGACCCAGATCCCCTGTGCATCTCATAGGATACACTCACTACACATTGTTTTGTCATTGGTCAGTGACTTTGCTGTATGTCCATAATTTTTTGATTTTGGTTCTTTCTCATATCCATAATTCCTAGTCTCATATATGCCAAATATTTTATAATTCTGCATATCCTCTGTAGTAGTCATGGCTTCTCAAATGCCCAAAAGTGAATAATAAAAGGCAACATCTAATAAGTTAAACTACACTCAGATCACAAGATTTTAAAGAAGAAAGGAAGGTCAAGTCTCAAGCTCATCATGCCAAGGCAGGAAGTTTGAATATTAATAATTTTCACAGAAATATCTTAGCTTCCATTTGGATATTCAGGGGCCAAGGTTAGAGACTCTCTTTTGAAGAACTCGATTTCTAACTGTTCTATGAAACAGAGGACTTTATAAAGCTTATAGGAAGGAAGTGCATATGAACAGTAGTTTGTTGGTACATGTGTACTCATCTGTGTGTGTATGTGTGTGGTAAGTGGGAAAATTTAATAGGAATTTTTTAAAACAAATAATAGAGCAATTGGAATAAAAAATAAAAATTTATATGAAGATGTATGGCCCTAAAAAGCTACTGTACTTTAAGGTTGATAATGAGGGAAAGGAAAGCATTTTGAAATATTTTTCCATGCCTGCATTGTTTATTTTTTGTTTATAGTTATAGCTCTATAATATTAAGGCATAGTATTCAGTGCTAAATAAATACCTTTTTAAAAAATAGGATGAATGGTTAAAGTCCCTGAGGTTTGTGATATATATTTTTGCTATGTCATTTACTAGCATAAGGACTTGCAGAAATCTCATCCCTATGTCTGAGCTTCCTCACCCATAAAAAGTACCTCTCTCTGGACTTTATCTGCAAAGTTCAAAACAGAAAAAAGCCATCTGATCCCCTTAGCACAGTTCTGACCCAGAGGAGAGGTTGCTCTGGTTATTTTGGAGGTTAATGCTACTCCTGCCATTAGTGAAGCATTATGAGAAGGGAGAAGTCTGCCGGAGCCTCAGGAAAAACTCCACAGAAGGCTGAGGAAGTATTTGGCTGAATAACAGGAGAGGGGAAAAAGTTTAAGCCTGCAAAAGTCTCTTGATGAACATAGGGTGTCAACCTGGAATAAGTGCACTATTCAGAAGCTGTAGAAGCCCTCAAGATGTAAGCTTGCCTGCAGTATTCCAGATCTTTGTTTTGTTTGGCAGGAATGGGAAGGAAACAGGTTTCAGTGGGTAAAGCATGGGGCAGACCTGTCAGATCCTAAAATAATCATTTGAATTGTAGCATCCCTTTTGGTTCTAAAATATTAAGAGCTGTCATTACAGGGAAAAAGTTTAGAGCCAGCTTAGTAAATGACCTCTCAGAATTACATTGAATGTTAGAGATGGAGCGAGGACCTAAGAGATCACTCCAACAGCAGGTGAGCACACCTGCAAGACAAGGAGGCTCCAGGGCTGAGCAGGAAGGTGACTTTCACATTCTTCTCCTAGCCATACTTATTTTCAGATGCTTCCTGCTCTCTATTGCACACTGCCTATACAAAACGACTGTTATCTATTAGCTGTGCAGAGGGAATAGTGTTCATGTTTTATGAAACATCACTTCCTTTACATTTTATTTTTAATTGGCAAATAACAGTATGTATTTATAGGCTAAACGTGTTTTTGCATATATTTACAATATAGAGTAATTAGATCAGGCTAAAAAAACAATCACCTCACATACTTCTCATTTTTGTTGGGAAAATATTTAAATGTGCTCTTAGTAATTTTGCAATACAATGGATAATTATTCATTGTAGCCCCTATTTCGTGCAATAGATGATTAAATTTTATTCTTCCTGTCTATCTGGAATTTTGCATCCTGTCATCAATATCTTCCCTTTCCCCATCCATCCTCCTCCCATAGTATCTTGTAGCCACTATTCTACTCTCAACTTTTGTGAGTTCAACTTGTTTATATTCCACATATAAGTAGGATTTGTCTTTCTGTGACTGGCTTATTTCATTTAGCATAATGTCCTTCAGGTCCATCCATGTTGTCACAAACGACAAGAATTCCTCCTTTTTAAAGGCTGAAGAAAACATTCCACTGCGTACATATACCACATTTTCTTTACCTGTCATCTGCTGATAGTCCCTTAAGTCTAAAACGTATGTTGGCTACTGTGAATAATATAGTAATGAACATGAGTGTAAGATTATCTCTTTGACATTTGGATTTTAATTTCTTTGGATATATACTCAGAAGTGAAATTACTGAATCATAGGGTAGTTCTATTTTTACTTTGCTGCGGAACATCAATACTGTTTTCCATAATTGCTGCACTAATTGACATTTCCACCAACAGGACAGAATCCTTTCCCTCTATACCTTTGCTGACACATATCTTTTGCTTTTGTGATAATAGTCATTCTGATGAGTATGACAACTCACTGTGGTTTTAATTTGCATTTCTGTGATGATTATATATCTCTTGGCCATTTGTATGTCTTCTTTTGGGAAGCATCTACTTAGGTTCTTTGTTTACTGTTTCAGTTATTTGTTTTCTTGTCGTTGAGTTTAGATTCTTACATATTGTGTATGTTAGACCTTTATCATTTGTCTGGTTTGTAAATATTTTCTCTGAGTTTGTAGGTAGTCTCTTCACTGTATTGTTTTCTTTGTTGTACAGAAGCTTTTTAGTTTGATGCACGCTCATGTTTATTTTTGCTTTCCTTGCCTGTGCTTTTGGGGTCATTTCCAAGATATCTTTGCTTAGAACAATGTTGGGGAATTTTTTTCCTAGGTATTCGTCTAGTTATTTTACAGTATCAGGATTTATGTTCAAATCTTTAATCTATTTTGGTTTGACTTTTGTATATGATGTGAGGTAAAAGTCTATTTTTCTTTTCATTACTGAGGAATTGAACCCCAGGGCCTCCTGTTAGGCAAGTGCTCTACCATTGAGCTGCACCCACAGCCTCTATTCAGACTTTGTGTTGTGAGACATGGTCTCTTTCCCTAAGTTGTGCCAGCTCCTTCAGGACTCTAACTTCTGATCCTCTGGTTGCAGCCTCCTGAGACTCTAGGATTACATGCTTATGCCGCAGCAATTGGGGAATTTCATTCTTCTTATGAATATTCATTTGTCCCATCATTCTCCATTGTGTATTCTTGGCACTTTTATTGTAAATCAGTTGGCCCTTTATGTGTGGGTTTATTGCTGGGCTCTATATCCTCTTTCATCAGTCAGTGTTTCTGTTTTCATTTTAGTACCATGCTGTTTTGATTTCTATAGGTTTGTAACAGATGTGGAATTCAGGTCTGGTGGTGCCTCCAGCTCCATTCTTTTTGCTCAAGATTGCTTTGGCTACTAGATATAGTTTGTGGTTTCATATGGTGGAAAAATAAAACAAAACAAAAACATTAGCCCAAACTAAAAGTAGAATATTAAAAAAGGTACTGCTTCAAATGGCTGAAGTACTTAACAGGTAGTTACTTAGAGACATGGTGCGCACAGTTGGTGGTTAAAGAGGGAAGACTTAACAATTAGAGCCACCCTTAATTTAGCACAGTCAAAGCCGGGCGTTAAGACTATAAACGTGTTATACAACTCATGTCTTCTGTTGACAAGCACTGACAAGATGGGCATCATGTGTCCCCATGTTATGGATCACAGGTTAGATAGCTGAGTGATTTGCTTAAGTTTACAAAGTCAGCAGCCTTTAGGCCTGCATTTAATACCCTGTTCCTTCACTCAGAGCCTGGCCTTTTAAAGACAGCTTCTTTTCTCTGTATCAGCACAGATTTGGGGTGCATGGGGATCGCATTATTGCAGGCAGCAGCTGTTGCAGAGAGTGAGAATGCTTGAAAAGAGCATCACAGTGTCCTAATTACCTGTGGCAAGGAAAACATCTGTGTAAGAAAAGTAATGAAATTAATTCTAATGTGTAACAGTTGCATACATTAATTAACATTAATTAATGCCAAATTATAAGACAGTTCCTATGGAATCACATCATACACTCACTAGAATTGAATATGGAAACCACTCATCATACTTAATGCTATTACAGCAAACCCCTAGGGGAATAAGAGTGATTGCTCCCTCATTATGAACTGCAGCCAATTTCTTTCTATTTCCATTAGGAGGAAAAAGAGAACAAACCAGGAATACTTTACCAGGAGGGTAGCTCACAATTGATCATTTACCCTTCAGCTTAAAAGTTTCACTTTGAGCCATTCCAAGAAAATTAGTTACTTTTGCATAGCTATGACCAAATACGCCTGCAGCCATAGCACTGTGGCATCCGATACCATCAGATCTCAGAAGCTAAGTAGGGTTGGGCCTGGTTAGTACTTAGATGGAAGACTGCCTGGGAACACCAGGTGCTGGAGGCTTATGAGAAAGACTCAGCAACCAACTTCTAAAAAGCAATCAGCCATTGAAAACGCTATGAACATCCAAGAAGCACTAATAATACTGTTTTGCCTGTTGTATGTAGGGTTCCTAGGAGTTGGACGCTGACTTGATGGCACCTAACAACAACAACAATGACCAAACCACCCAACAGAGACAACTTAAAGGAGGAAAGATTTATTTTGGCTCATGAGTTCAGAGGGCCACTTGGCCCTATGTACTTGGGCAGAATATCATGGTGGTAGGAGCATGTGGTAGTGGAGGCTCTCACTTTATGGTGGACATGGATCAGAGAGTGAGAAGAGCAGATTAGGGACCTGATATAACCTTCAATGGCACACTCCAGTGACCTACTTCCTCCAGGTAGGACCACCTCCCCAAATTTCCATAACCTCCTAAAATAGCACAGCTGGGTACCAAACATTCAAAGCATGAGCCTGTGGGGAATGTTTCATATTCAAACCATAGCAAGGGAGAAGAATTGGTTTGAAGACTGTTTGTAGGAGTTTTACTTTTGTCCCCTAGCTGCATTCTTTGTCATTCTAAGTCCAAAGACAGGCTCATAGTGCAGCTTAACTATAGTTTGCAGCACGAGAAGTAGAGGCAAATAGAACATACAGAAGAGTTAGACACAGCTGATCTCACAAGCCCATAGTCACTCCCCAGACTCACCAGGCTGAAAGTGCTGGACCAGGGATTTGTACACATATTGTCTGACTCTCTTACATTGCTGTTTTCCCACTATTGTTGACATCTCATATATATGTTTTATTCATTTTTCCTGTGCAGGGACACATATATTGATGCTTATATATATATAACTTGTAAAAAATTGAGCCCATAATGCAATGTTTTGGTAACCTACTTTTAAAGTCTTTTATTTGGGAATAGTTTTAGGTAGACTGAAAAGTTACCAAAATAGTTTAGAATACATGTATTCACTACCTAGTGTCCTCTAGTGTTAATGTTTTTATAACCAAGGTATATTTTTCCAAGGTAAGAAATCAACATTGATTCAACATTACTTATGGGTAGCCTACTTTCAAAATATAAAATTTAAGCATTTTCTCATAGGCACAGGATTTTAATAGAAAATTATGCATGTTCCATAGTTTAGTTACTTTTCTATAATTGATTATTTTGTTTCCTCCAATGTGTTATTAAACACTCTGCGATGAATATCCAATTTACTAAATCCTTGCATAGGTCATTATTTCCTAAGATAGAATTCTCAGAAATCACTATGAGATCAAAAGTTATCTTTTTTATTATTATTAATTGGGGTGTTGATCTCAGGGCCTAACCTTGTACATGCTAGTCAAGCACTCTACCACTGAGTTGCAACCCCTCGCCTCCTTTTTATTGTTTATTCTGAATCAGGGTCTCTCTAAATTTCTTCCTCTGGCTTTGAGCTCCTGATCCTCCTGCCTCAACCTCCCAAGTAGTTGAGATTATAGGAGTACGCCACCATACTTTGCTGAGCTTTACGTTATCTGCAATATCATTTGATATACCCTAGTCTGTAGTGTTTTGATGATTAAATACACTAAAAAAAGTGAACATCCATCAGACTATCTAGTACATCGATGCTCCACAGATGTTACTTCATGTGTTCCTTTATTTTCTCCTTTAGTCCCTCAGATTTATAATTTCTATATAGATAAATTCTACAATTAATACCCACCAAAGTAGCAGTCAAGAAATCAAAAGACATATTACATTGGGAAAAGCCATTGCACAAGATCTCTTTAAGCCATTGAAAAGTAAAGATGTCACATTGAAGATGAAGGTGCACCTGATTCATGCCATGGTATTTTCTGTCACATGATACAGTTGTAAATGCTGAATGTTGAATAAGGGCAATAGGAGAAGAATTCATGCTTTTGAATTATGGTGCTGGAGACAAATCTTGAATGTGTCATGGACTGCCAGAAGAACCAACAGGTCTGTCCTAGAAGAAGTGCAGCCAGAATCCTTCTTGGAAGCAAGGATGGCTAGACTGTGTCTTACATATTTTGGACATGTAGTCAGTAGGACCAATCCCTGGAGGACATCACATTTGGGAAAGTAGCAGATCAATGAAAAAAAGGAAGACCCTTAGCTAGATGGATTGACACAGTGGCTACAACAATGGGCTTAAACATAAAAAAAATCACGTACCTGGCACTGAATTAAAGAGTGTTTTGTTCTGTTGTGCACAGGGTTGCTATGAGTCAGACCCAACTTGATGGCACCCAACAACAACAATATAGATAAGTTACAAATATGATAAATGTACATTTATATTTTCCATCATCTGTTTGCTCACAGATATATAAAGAGGAGACTGAAATCATAAGAAAGAAACTACTAGATGTTATAACAAATAGAATAAGAATTATGTATCTGTCAAGAAGTCCTGATTACATGTTATCCCTATGTAGAAATGATAATGAAAGTTGTACTTTTCATTAGAGGCACAAGAACTTCTAATAAAGAACCTTTGATTTAATTGACTTTAACCATAGTTTTTGTTAGTTATCTCACATAACAAGAATCCCGGAGGCAGGACAGCTCTAGTCCAGTCAATGGCTCATTGATGTCATCAGAGAACATTAGCAATTCCTTCCCATCTGTTTTTCATGCTTATTATGTAAGCTTGACTAGAAGACTTTTTTTATCCTTCGGATAACAAAAAAGCGAGAGAAGCTCCAAGCATCTCATTGAGACACAGTGTTGCACAGAGGCAGAAGAGGGTTTTCCACTTTATCTCTTGGAACTTCCCCAACTTCTCATTTGCCAGGGCTGGGCTTAAAAGCCCTCTTCTAAACCAACCAATGTCAAGTGGACTAGGAAGACCTTGACTGGACTGAGAAAAAACAGGATTAGTCCTTACATATGGGAAATTCTATGTCACCTGGAGGAAGGATGAGCGAACAGATCCAATATTGTTTATTCCAACAAAAAGACCCAGAAGAGTGGATGCTGAACAGGTCGCTTTCAATACCTGACGCAGAACTACACCTAAAATACCCAAGATCAGTTTAACCAGGCTTTTTATGGACTACTATGGGGCTCAAGCTGATCTCATCATTGGGAAAAATAGCAAAAGAGAAAGCAAGAATATTATCATGCTTAATAATAACAATTGGGGTTTGAACTTCAAAAGATTTATAGAAACATATATTTATAACATTTTTAACTATATAATATATTCTTATACATGTGTTATTGTATATATCGTATACTCTTAAGTAATTCTATCTCAAAGCTAATCTACTAAATCATTGATATTACTATCTATTTTTAGCAGATGAAGTGAGCAAGATGCAGGAAGATGAAGCAATTTTCTGTAAAGTATTCAGTTAGTATATGACCACACCAGAACTGAAGTCCAGGCCTCAGAGTCACCAATCTTCAGTGTTTCTTTGGCTCCAAGCTATCTTTTATAAAAATGAAGTTACTTAAAATGGTCTAGTGGAGTGTGAAATTGTGAGGTAAAATTTTTGTGTGCCACAGATAGAGGAAACCATTCCAGGAAGAGACAAGTCCCCAAAATTGTTTTTAATGAGAAATTGTGAGTTAGACTCTGAAATGGAACTAAAGGGATGTCTGAAAAAGGATATGGGAAAATGTGAGTGGGGGAGCTTTTTTATAGTTTTGGAGGTAGTTTTGCCAAGGCTAGAAGGGGAAAAATACTAGAGAGCTATCCCACACCTGCAGGAGGCTGCAAGGTCTAGGAAGCTTGTGAGTAGAGCTCTGTGTCATCAGTCTCCTGAGAACTTATCAGCAACTACCGCAGTCATTGGTCAGATGGCGCAGATATTCGTGCTGCCCAACCTAATGACACCTTCTGCAGAGGACAGGAATATACAAATTCCTTACTTACAGCTTCCTGTAGAAAACTCTGCCTGGCTAATTTCTTTAAGGGAAGTCTTCAGTGAACTCTTTTATCCATCTCAACATATCCTTGCCCATATCCGTGTAAATAATCATTGCCTGGTATTTTTACTTGGGACAGATGTCTGCTCACGTATCTGGTGTCTAAAAACTTACCTACTCATTAAGCATCAAAAATAAAATAACTTCTTTTATTCATATATATATATATATATATATATATATATGTCCTACTTTTGCCAGGATTGGTATTAGAACCTAGGGATAGAGCAGAGGCATAGAGTGGGGAAAAAAAAAAAAAAACAGGAATGTGTCTTCATGGAGATTACATTCATTACATTCTAATCAGGGCAAGATAGAGAAATGATTAACGAGGTATTGCTGTATTGTGCTAAATTCCACAGAGGTAATTAATAGGGTGTCTACAGCCATACCATCCTGGCATCCGATCTCATCTGATCTTGGAAGCTAAGCAGAATCGCACTTGATAAGTACTTGGGTGGGAGACTGCCTGGAAATAATGAGTGGTGTAAGCTTGAGAGAAGAACTCAGCAGCGCATTCCCAAAACATTCAGCCAATTAGAACCCTGTGAATAGCAGGGAAACACTGACAGTGGTGCTGGGTGTGGCTCAGTGTTGGGTAGTGTTTTGTTCTATTGTACACAGGGTCACTTTGAGTTGTACTTGACTGGAGGGCAACTAACAACAACAACAACTTTTGTAGGATGGCATGTGATAGACTAATCATGGAAAATACTCAGAAGTAACAACAAGATGAAATCTACAGTTTGATTGGTTGTGGCCTGCAATGAAGCATGTTAGGCAGAGGGAATATGAATGAAATGTCTGTATTAGGGTGGAAAGTTTGGGCCAGTTCCTGAACTTAAAGGCCAGATTAGAAGAATCACAGGAAGAGTCAAAAAGATGAGGGTGGGAGCAAGAAAGAGATTAGAATAGTGGACAGTGGGGGGCTTGAATTTATTCTAAGAGCAATGAGGCAAAAGCCATTTTAAATAAGGACTAACTCGATTTGATTATGTAAGTGTCAGAATAGTTGTGATTGAAAATCAAGAATAGCCTTCTTGATACAACATATTCCAGCAATAGAGACCTAAGAATTATCATTACTGATATTGTATTTATCATCTGATGTACTGTCTCAGGTGAGATCCAAGGTCTCTCTACACTCTTCTGTAAAATGAGAACAAAATTTTTGACTCAGAGATCTCTCTTATTTGTTTAACTTTGGATTCATAGTAGAAGCAGCTTCTATCTCAATAATCTTATTATTTATAGCAGTTCATAGTAGAATAAACACCCATCTTAATAAAGAATCTTATTATTTCTAACAGTAACAGTTCCACCTGATATTTTTAATGATTGGATATGTTTCCCTGTTTGTCAGTCAAAGGCCAAAGTGTGGAGATGAATTTCACAAATAGAAAAATGTAATTATGAAATCACAAGTATTATTGCCAGTTTCTGAAAGTATTTCCATTTGGGATTGGGAAAGAAGGATATTGTATCTGGGATGGTAAAAGCTTGTGGACACACAGAGAGAAGGTGGTATTGATAGAAAGTGTGTAAAATAATAAAGACGATTTTGACAATAATACTAACAAGGATGTACTTAAAGATTGTGAGGTTTGTTTAAAGACTTGCTACTAGCAAGGAACATACAGAACACCTACTCTGACTCTAAAGCTCTATACGTATGTCCCCCTATTTCTTTTTGCAGATTCACAATACGTAACGTGCCGTATGCAGAACTGCACAGAGGCTAACAGAAACAGGCCTTTCCCAGGCTACATTGACCCAGACTCTTTGATTGTCCAAGATGATTACGTGTTTGTTCAGGTATGTAAGATCCACTTCCACTGATTGTCTCAAAGGCATTTCTCTTCCTTGTTTCCGTCCCTATTACAGCCCGTTTTGTTGTTCGCATGCCCTTAAGAGCTAAAAAAATAATGGAGGGAAGGTAGGAAGGAAGAAAGGAAAGAAGGAAAAGAAATGGACCATTACTGAGTGCAAAAGCTTCTGTACTCACAGAAAATGAGTTAGACCCTTCCACCTGTGTCTGCAGGACCTTAACAACAAACAGGTCACAAAAGTGCTGCTGGGACTAGTGTGATTGTCTCCCGAATGATGCATAGTTCCATCGGTCCCCTTCATCTCCTTTTCAGAGAAGCTCCTAACCATCAAAAATACTGAGCAGATATATTGATGTCTTCTTATCAGGGGAATGGTCAGCCAATCCACCACCTCCCCAATACCACCTTAAAAGTAGAGGAAATGGTGTGAAGGGGAAGCTGTTCAGTGGCTGGAGGTGGCAGAGGGAGAGGCCAGAACACGAGTAATCAGCTGTTATTGTCAGCCTCTGACTGTGATTAGGAGAGAGAGACTTTGGATGAGGAGTATTCAGCCATGCTTTTCACCTCCTAACAGAGTGGGAAATAGTTTGAGAAGCTGAGATTTCATGAGTAGTTAGAAGAAACAGGAAGTAAGGATGCTTTGCTTCTTTTCAGTACCAAAGGAAAATTTTACTCTTGTTTGGACAGTGCATTTAAAAACTCTGTTGTTTCTTTCCATATTAAAAATGACATAGGTGTAATTGTTAAATAGCTGATAGAGGTGCATGTGTGTGTATATAATTTCACTACAATTGAGACACATTCTGGATGCTATTTATTTGGACAGGAAATTATGATTTAGAATATTTAACCCCATGCTTCGAGGAAGCAATTTTTTTCAGATACCTAATATTACCCTATGTAACTTTTAAATGTTTTACAAATGATTTTCACATGTGCACACACAGGCTCTCTCTCTCTCTCTCTCTCTCTCTCTCTCTCTGTCTCTCTCTCTCTCTCTCACACACACACACATATATATACACACACATCCCATTTTCTTTTCCTTCAGGGAAATAAGTAATAATTCTCTGATTTTTTTTTTCTTTTTCCGTATTGAGGGTTGAGCCCATGGCCTTGCACTTCCATGCTTTGCAAGTGCTGGACCACTGAACTGCACCCCCAGTCCTTTTTTTTTTTTTTTTTTTTTTTACTTTTTGAGACAGGGTCTCGCTAAATTACACAGACTGCTTCTGGTCTCGAACTTGCGATCCTCCTGCCTCTGCCTCCCGAGCTGCTGGGATTACAGGCATGCTCCACAGTGCCCTGCTAATACTCTGATAATTTCAAGTGACATTCAAATGATTATGTCATGTACTGATTCTATCTAATCCACTTCTCTATCAGTGCTGCCATCAAGAAACTTTACTGATTTCTGACAATAGTTTATAAACCCCATATGTGATGTACAATTGAAAACCATTTTTTCATTTAGACTTTCACAGGTTCTCTATCCATGCCACTATGACCATGATCCTGTAACCCTCCTCTAGGGCTAAGGGAGGTTGTGCTACATAGTGGGGAAGGATATGGTAACTTTGCAGTCAGACTGCCCAGTGTCTGATGAACATGCACCCCAAGCATCTGTTGACATTCTTAGTTTACAAACTGCAGCACACATTTTTTACTCCAGGTGCTTACATAGTTAAGAGTATGGAGAGAGCCCAGGAGAGAGAGATTGGCAAGGGCCCCCTTGGCATTGGGCCTAGCATGCTGCTTGTGCCAAGGTGGGAGCCACAACCTATCACTCTCCCTCATGCCCACCAGGATTCATTGACCTGTATGTGCTGAATAAAACTGGGTCAGTTTTCACATTTTTTTCTCAAAGAGATGTATAATAAATTTGGACCATAATCCTGTCTTGGCTTCCTGCCTCACATGCCAACACACTTGTCAGTGGGACATGCCCACAGTCATCAATGCAACCATCAAACTAGAATGCAGTGCCTAGAGATGAGAGGCTCCCCTTCCGCTGTTAGATCTGAGCCACTTCCTTCTCGTACAGCATGGGTACCTATTTGCAGGGCCATAGACTTGCGGTTGGAAAGCTAGACTGCTGAATGGACGATCAGCCATTGCACCCAGACACATATCATTAGGAAAAACATTACTGAGTGTGTTTCCTGACTTCCAAGCCACAGTGGGGCTAGGATTTAGCTCAGTTGGTAGAGTGCCACTCAGAAACTATAGAGTTCAATTCCCAGCACTGTAAAAATGGGAGAAGGACATGGCAATCCACTCCTGAGGCAATCCCGAAACAATCAGCCATTGAAAACCCTATGAGGGTCACTATGAGTTGGACACGACTTGATGGCACACAACAACAACAATAACAACAAGCCACAGTGCAAATTGACGCATTGTATTTTTGTCTTATTGGTTCAGTTTGGGCCTCTGCCCAATGCCCATACAGAGTGTACGTTGTTCTTGAACTAGATGCCAATTCTTTACAGCTGTCCACAGTAGGCATTCACGCTGCTGTGTGGGCAGCCAGCTCCTTCCATCCAGGTGGCTGTTCTTCTATAATCTGAAACCGTTTTAGTAGCTTCCCTTACAACCTTGTTTTTGTGATCCAGCTGACATCAGGGGGAAGACCACACTACTATGTGAGCTACCGAAGGAACGCGTTTGCCCAGATGAAACTTCCGAAATATGCTTTGCCCAAGGTACGGCTTTTCTCATTTTGTTACCATCCTCTGGCTCACATAGTCTTGCCTCTACCCTACTTCCATGGACCCCTCAGTTTCCCACAGTCATTTCTTTCTTATCATCTCATCTCTGCTTCTCAAGTTCTTGTATTGCCTGTTACTTTTTTCTTTTGCTTTTGCTTTTTTGTCAGTCTCCTTCCTTTCTCTCTTGGCCCTGCTCTTGCACATACACCCTCTCTCCATCTTTTTTTCTTTCTCCTTCTTTCTCTCTCTTTGGAATTCTTGCCATAGGAGCATCTGAATAAATTAATAACTGATTTGCTTTTACGTCTTAATATTAAAAAATTTCAAACAGCAGGTATTTTTTTTTCTTTTTATGCAGGCAGAAAGAAATGGACACATGGTCCAACAGTGCACCAGGGTGATGCATTCCCATCCTGTTATCTCATTGTTTATTGAGTGGTGTTGCAGCCGCTTGGCTCCAGCCTTTGCTTGCTTTCTTATCAGGATTAGAAGACTTGATGTCTTGAGTTCTGAGACACAAGTAACTTTTTAGACTTCCTCAGACATTCCCTTTTGAAAATAATGGCAAACAAAAGTCATTGTTAGGTGACATTGAATCATGTCCAAATCAGTGACCCTCATAGGGTTTTCAATGGTTGATGGTTTGGGGATTGTTTTGGGAGGGGACCGCCACATCCTTCACCCATTTTTTGGGATGCCGGGGATGTAACCTAGGTGCGAAGCAGCACTCTACTGAATAAGCTAAACCCTAGCCCCAACAAAAGTTAAAGACTCAATCTCTGACATCCCCAGGCTATCTTTCCAGAAATACTGAACTACTGTGTTAATATGGAGTGCCACCTAGTGGGAGACAGACTGATGCGGGCATTCAAAACTGCCTAATTGTGATCTTGCTGCCATTATGATGTACTTTAAGTGACCAAAATTTGTTAAAGTGTTGTGGCTTAATCTTAGAGCAGAAGAAATGTATGGGAGGGAGGTATAAAAAGGGTATTCTGCAGTTTAAATAGGATTATAGTTCACGTTGAAGCTTTTGGGTTGAACTTTTTTAATTGTAACTTTTTCCTCTTGTATTTTTTTGCTTGACTTTATGGCATGCTATGTTACCAGCTATCTTCCCAGGAAATTATGTGATAGACAGAGCACAAGGGTAGAGTATGTCTCCTCTCCCAGATGGGATGATGATAACAGATTATTAGGGCTTCTCTTGGCAGAATTCTTACTTGGCTACCCCTCTACCCCTTACTCTAACCGTGAAAGGTATTGTATAAACCTCAGCCCATTAGATGTAGTGACACATGTCGAACTTCACTATTATCTCCAAAGAACTATGCTCATGTTAGTAGTTATTATTGTGTTCAGCTACTAAAAGATTTTTCCCTTTATTTATAAATGTTGGTAAGGTACAGAGTAATAAGACTTTTGCTGTTTCCATTATTTGACTATTACATCTCTTTTGGTTATACTTTCATCAACTTACATATTTTACAGAACCATTTGATTAATATGTAATACAAATCATATGCAATCATGGGTTATATTCTCATTGATTTTTCCCATGTATTCATATAGTTACATCATATATTCTGAGACTGTCCTTTCTGCCTTAACTCATTCTGTACTATTTCCCTTCCCCTCCCTTTCTTCTGCTACCTCTGCTCCCCCCATTAGTCCTCTTCTACTTCTTTCTACTCTGCTTATATTTTCCCTTCTTAGATAAGTATGGTTAAAGTAATTGTCCAGAGCCACAAATCTGTGACAGCACACACCTTGTTCTTAATTTTCATTTTTCCCCACTCAACTTACAACATTGAAAGTGCACCTTAGGTAAGAATTGGGTGAAGCTCCTATGTAAGAGGAAAACTGAGTGTTGTCAAAATTACCCTTGATAATCTCTTAGGAAGGTTCCCAAGGGAGAACATATTATATCAACTTATAGCCACAGTTCCCCATCCTGAGTATTGGAATAAATTGCACTATCTTTAACCAAAATATGAAGTAGTTGACTTGCAAAATTTGTACATCCTAAAACAAGACTTATACTCAACACAATGATTCTCTAGTTTAAGCAGCATATGGAATTGAGAACCCAAACCAGGAAATGGCAAATTTAAGACACTTATCACATGCTCACTCTTGGGTGAGCATATTTTTTAAGTGGAATAAGGCTTAGCCAAAACCAAATGCTGTTTGCTACAGAATCTGAGGCTAGAACTCAAGTTTTCTGATATGCAAGATAATGGTCTTTATGATTTTATTCCCTCAAAATTACATTAATTACTTCTATTGTTAAAACATAGCAACACTACTCTCCCCCCAAACTTGGATATACTGTTGGAATTATGGCGGGGAAAAGCCCATTGACCTAAGGAGCTACGGACCTAAGGAGAAATTGTTGTTGGGTGCCGTTGAGTTAGTATCCAACTCATAGAGACCCTCATAGGGTTTTCAATGGCTGAGTGCTTTGGGATTGCCTTGAGAGTGGATTGCCAGGTCCTTCTCCCATTTTTGCAGCTCTGGGAATTGAACTTGGGGCCTCAGAGACTGCAGTGCAGCGCTCTACCCACTGAGATAAATCCCAGCCCTAAGGAAAAATGGTAGTTGAAAATCAAAGCTTTTCTGGATTAATTGTTGGAAATTTGAGAGACAGATACTTGGTGTTACGTGTTCACAGCCATCACAAAGATCACTGCTGACAGCTGGCCCCAGTGGTACCCAGTCAATCTGTAAGGAAAAGTTCTGCTCTGAACCTGCATCAGCTATATGTACCCTTCCCTCTGGCTCTTCCAGATGAATGTGTTCCATGACATTGTCTCTCATTTGAGTTCCAATGGGAGGGTAGAATATGATGATTAATTTAGCTTGTTCCTACCAAGGTTGGAACTAATACAGCAAATGAATGGATTGTTTAGTCCAGGTAGGTGCTTATTATATAAAGCAATAGGATAGTTCATTACAATCTCATCACACCTTCCAGAGGAAGCCCCTGTTTGGTAGAATGGTCTGCAGCAAAGGTGCATGTATTTCATGCCCTTCTATCAGGGCCAGGGCTTCCACGATGGGAGAGGAACAAAGATTCGTACGGACCAAAGGAATCGAGACAAACCAGCGCTTTTGTGCTCAAACTTTCTTTAATCATCTCCTGTCATTGTATCTGTTCTTGAAAGACCAGAGTTACCCTGAACTGTGTTAGAAAAAAATAATATAATAGTAAAGAATGACCAGGGTGGGGGGAATGGGTAAATTTTAATGTTGCCATTGTCACTAAGAGCATGCGATCCTTTAGACAGACATAGTGACAGTCTGCCTTCCCTTAACTTCCTGGGAGCTCATTCTGAGCTACTCAAGTGAGATAAATGAGGCAATACATATGAAAGTGCTTTGAGCATTTTGGAGGACAGCTACTCTATAAAAGCAAGGTAATATTATTATTATTATGGATCTAGTTGTCTCCATGGTGGAAGATCGATGTATACCAGGATGCAGGTGGTACTTAGCCTGTTTGATTTGTGACAGGAGACCCAGATTTGGACCTGGATATGTCACTAACTTGCTTTGAAGCCTTGTGTGGCTGGTTTATTAATTTTTATTTTTCTCATTTTTAAATAAGGAGCTTAAATTCAAAATAATCTTTTCTCAAATGTAATTCAGAATAAAATGTCCATAGCGATGTTCAGTAAAAATTTGTTCCAGTGATGAAATAAGTTTAAAAAAGAAACTCCATTCTATGTTCCTTCCCTAGTGACTAACAGTAGCTCACTGATGTGTTGATAGTTCATGAATGCCTATCAGCAAGAAAGCTCTTTAATTTGGCATTAATTAAAACATTTTACTACCAGGTATGGTAGCACAGGTTTGTAATCGCAGCTCTCAGGAGGCTGAAGTGGGAGGATTGTGAGTTCAAAGGGAGCCTGGGCTACATAGTAAGACCTAGTCACAAACAAGCAAAAAAGAACAAACAAAATAACAACAAAAAACATTTTATCAAAGGGGCCCCTCCCTCTTTTTAAAACTTATTAAAAGCCAACAATCCTATGGAACAGATATGTTTTAAACACTCCAGGGAAGAACAGTAGGATCTTGGACTAAATTGTGTGACTCAGTGAAAGAGAAAGAGCACATTTTCTTGATAAAGATGGGATATGTAGGCAAGAGGGAAAAAGAAAAATGGTATTTACATATGTCAAATCTTCAAATTAAAATATTTAAGAATAATAGGATTTTAATAAAATTTAGTCAATGTAATTAAATTATATAAAGAGAAAGAGAGCTGCTTCTCAGTCTGTCATTGTATGAATAGTTCTCTAAATGACCTAGATCAAAACACTTGGTGGGTCTGTGTTTTGAAATCCATATCTACAAACCAAAGTTTTCACAAGGTAGGATGGTATAGATAATCTACTGTAGTTCCCCAGGTTAGGACTATTTAATCTGATATCTATTCTGAAGAACTCAGAAGTCTACCATTGCAGAAATTCACTACAAAAGTACAAAAGTAAAAATTAGCTATGTTGTGGCCAGTTTACTGCTCAAATAGTTTAACATGAATTCAGGATTATATTGCATTCTGCTAATGGATGGAAACATGAACTTAAAGTAGGTGCTTGACAATTCTAAATGGGAGGTAAAGATTTTGGTCTTTACCTTATAGTAAATTGGAAGCCATAGACAGTTTGTCCCTCAATCAGTGAATGAATAGCCCTAGAAAGCTAATTTCCACATCTATTTTTTTCCATTATAAAGAAAATATTTGAGGGCTAGGGGTTTAGCTCAGTTGGTAGAGTGCTTTTTTAAAAAGAAAATATTTGGATGAACCACCTTTTGTTGAGTATATTAGTTTGGACTCTTAAGGTTTGCAAAACAGAAAGGCCAAATCAACCTTGCTCAATCATCAAAGAGGATATAAGGGCTCCCTTTACTGAAAATAGCTAGTATATATGGAGCATCTGCTAATGTTGGATACTATTATAAGGACTTAAATTTACTAACTGATTTTATCTTCACCACTCTTTTGGGGGAATGTTATTGTTATTTCAAGTTTTCAGGTAGAACTTCTGAACACAGAATTCCCTTCACATGGCTAAGTTACAGAGTTAAGACTTGAACTCAAGTTAAAATGACAAATTTAGGTTAGGAATTAGGGAAATTTTTCCAGGCCTAGAATTATTACCAAGGAATATTGTCAGCTCTCCTAAAGCTACTCAAGGATAGAACCTGGTCATTTGGTGAAGATGTGAGTGGTAAGCTACACAGGGCAAGAATGTTTCCACATAGTGATTTCCTGCAGTGCTGTGTTGTTTTTTTTGTTGTTGTTGTTGATGATGATGATGATGATGATGACGATGATGATGATTTTCTGTTTCTTAGGTTTTGTTTTGTTGTTTTTTTTTTTACTTTGGAAATTATACCATGGCATCACTTTGACCAAAGGATAAAAGGCATATGAATAAATTATCCCTTAACAGAGACAGCAAGCCTTGGTCTGTGTTAAGACTCTATGACTCTACTTCTCCGGAGTTTATTTTGTTTTCTTTTTGTTGTTGTTGTTGTTGTTGTTGTTTGTTTGTTTTTAATTACTGGTAAGGGCTTGAATCTCAAATGTGCTAGGCAAGTTCTCAGCCACTGAACAGAATCCCCAGCCCCACTTTTATTTTGAAGCAGGGTCTTGATAAGTTGTACAGGTTGTTCCTGGCCTCCGACTCACAATTTTTCTGCCTCACACTCTACAGTTGCTGAGATTACAGGTGTGCACCACCATGGCTAGATTCTCTAGAATTCTGAATGAGGAAAGAAGGATTTGGAATTCCTATCCCAGGAGAAATATTCTCTGCCTCTATGTTATCTTTGCTATATTTCTATTTTCTGGGACATTTGGAATCTGAAAATATCATTTATGATAACTACTTTTTGCCTTTTTTTACTTATGGTTTCCTGCAGAACCTTTCAGAGTAGAAGTTTTGATTAGCACCTACATCCTTAAACACTCAGTTCTATGAACATTAGTGCAGTGGGGTTTATAGGTGATTGTTTATCTCCTGGGTGTTCACTGGGGGTTACTGAACCCTTGGCAGTGCTTCACAAACTTTATGTGCATGCTATTTTTCACCTAGGGATCTTATTAAAATGTATATCTTAATTAAATAAATGAGCCCTGATGTTCTAAGTATCTGACAAACTTGCAAGTACCATCCATGCTACTGGTACATGGGCCACAGTGAGAGATGTAGGGCTTGTCTGTTTTCTTTCTGTCTGTGCAGATATTACTCATGTCTACCCCATGAAAGCCTATTTAACAAGTACCATGTTCAAATTTGGCAAATGGATCAGAACCATTGGTTCTCTAAGTTAGAAATATTTAAGAAAATGTTCTTCAAATTTTGTAATGAGACAATGAAATTATAACAGTACTGCTAAGCATCTGTCTATCCTATTTTTTCATAACCTTAACCCTTACAAGTGACAAGTAAAATATAGAATTGACTCTTAACTAATAAATTACTATTTCTCATATATGCAAAGGGAAGCTCTTTGTCTATAAAGCAGCTATTCTAATATTCCTCACTCCATTCCACACTATTTTGATGCCTGCTATCTCTTCACTCCCTTGTGTTTTTCCTCAGGACATGCATGTCATTAGCACAGATGAGAACCAAGTGTTTGCTGCAGTCCAAGAATGGAACCAAAACGACACGTACAACCTTTATATCTCAGACACCCGTGGTGTCTACTTCACCCTGGCCTTGGAAAATGTCCAGAGCAGCAGAGGCCCTGAGGGCAACATTATGATCGACCTCTATGAGGTATGTCACCAGGCATATGTGATCCTTCGTCAGAGAGGTGCTGGAACTGGCCAATGAAATACTAGCCATTTGATCACTTTAATACCATTTCCTTATTACAGCCTCATTCCAGTTGGGAGATGAAAGGATTTACAGAGCCGTTTCAGTAGTGAATTTGCAATTCACAGAACTCCCTGGGAGGGATTCTCTTTTGACCAAATCTAAAGTATATGCAGCCCCAGAAGCCTTGGAAATTGTCTGGGGAGGCAGTCAAACAATTAAAGGGTTTGCACAAGAATGCTGTGGGTATGATTTTTGACTTGAAAGCACTTTTGGAGGGTAGACAGGATGTTGTATAATGGAGCAGTGGGCAGCACTCCTTTATCTATCTCTGAAGAAGTGTGAAGGAGATGGGACATCTTTGCATGTTATCAGAATATACTCCTGTTGGCTTGGAGTAACTCCCCTGGTTAATGAGTCTCCTCTCCCTGGGCCAGGGAGGAAGATAAGATTAATAGATCTTTTTCTCCTAGATCTGGAAAAATTAATTAACAAACCACAGCAATAAAAAACAAACTTACCAGAGTTCCATAACAGAACTACGGCTCTTTGTTTCTCAAAATAACCAAGATTCAAAATAAAACCATGTATTTTGGACACGTCATCTTTATGTCAAACACCAATGCTTTAATTGACTTCTAAGGCATAATTAGGTATAAAGAAAACTACTATTAGGGGATACATTTTACCCATTCATCTGTCTTGTCATGTACTATGAAGTATTTATAACAGGATTTAATGAGCCATTTAAAAACATATTCAGGATTCTAGAAGTGGAATCATATATCCACATTCTATCTGAAAAAAAAAATCTAAAATGAATCCAAATACATATAGTCATAATGACAGTATTCTTTGTTTGAGCATAAGTTCAGGGAGTTAAGTAGTTGTTTGTACTATAGGAAGCAAGGGAATTATATCCCATATGAAAGAAACCAATTTCACTTTAAAAATTCAATTCTATTGATGTAATTCCTCTTAGTGTCTTTGATCTTCCTTCTTCAGGGGTTTGTGGGGATGTTCTTCTACTGTCTAAATTTCTCTGTGTGTATAAACTATATGCCTAAATCAGAGCCTAAGTATTCATAATAGAATTATGACAGACCAGCCCAGGACATAGTTTGCATGTCTATATTTAGGAAAATGAACTGCAAACCTTTTCATACTTTCACAAGTTTTTTCTACTTGCTCTCCCTCCTATATTTCAGATAAATATAGTGTCAAACGTCTCAGCCTCAAACTGAACATGTATTCTGGAAAACACTTACATATTCTGGTGATTTAGTTTCAAATTCACTTTGGATAAAATTTAATTTAGAGTATACATTTTGGATTCAGACTGCCTGAGTCTAAATACTCACTATAATACTTGTATATATTCTTCAGACAAATCCAAACCTTCTGAGCCACTGCTGCCCTGTTTAAAATATTGAGCTAAACTCGTTCCTACTGGATTTCTCTGAGGATGAAATGAGTTAATCCTTGTAAAGTACTGAATACAATGTATGAAATACAGCAGTGTTCAACAAATTATAGATAGGAAAATTAATGTAATGTACCAATGTGTCTAAACACCAATACAATATTCTGCTTTATAGTCTTCAAATCAACCCACATTACCTAAATGTCCAATATATTTCCATTATTTTGGATTTCTGCTTCTTCCTATATTGCAATTAGCATGGCCATATGACATTCTTTAACATCAACTAGTTGTCTGCTTATAAACACTTGTAAATTGCCACAGTCTTTCCTCATTTGTAAATCCCCAATGAACATGTTAATTTGAAGTATGTTTTGTTGAAATGCTGTGTTCTCTTGCCTTGATCTGACACTTAAATCTAAGTATCCTTTCTGAGCATCCAGCTGATGTGAAGTCATAGCAGCTCTCCCAGCTGAGTGACCCAGGAGGATTTCCTGGGCATAGTTCTGTCCTTGGTGTCTCACAAAAGCTTTGTGATTTTTCATATTGCTTTTTTTCCTTCCTGATTATCCTAGTTCTTCTTTTTGAGTCAATTTGGAGCAAAGTCTTTGAATAAATTTCATTTTCATCCAAAAATAGAGACCATTTTAATTGGTCCCTTGATGATGGGAAAAATGACAGATGTGGACAGGAATGACTGTGTGATGTCTTGTTAACTGCAACTATTTTTACGAATGGTTTTATGAATTCAAAGATCAGTATCAGGTATGGAATTGTAAAAAGCAGCAGAGTGACCTCTGGACATGGCAAACATTTCTTTGTTAATCTTTCATTTCCCCTTTGCGTCTCACTTCTGGTTGACTATCTGTAGGGAAACTGCTGGCTCTTATTATCATCACTTTGAGCAGTGGTGTGACTGTATTATGTAAAGGTGTTCTGCATCCTGGGGCCGGGAGGGAAGTGTCTTCGTTTTATTAGGCTGACAGTTCACAGCAACTTGAATTGAAATTGATGTGATCAGAACAGCAGTGCTGTATCTGCTGATTACCTAGATGGAAAGAATATTGGCGGACACGGAGCCTGGCACAAATGTTCTCTTAAATCTGATTGTGCTGGCTAGCAGGAAGCTGAAAGCCATCCAGCATGAATTTCCCAGTAGAATTGCAATGAATGATGTGAGCTTAGAGATAAGTGAAAAGTAAGAAAATCCATAAATGAATTAATAAGCAACAGATATGAGCAGCATATGAGGTGGGAGTGACAGGGATGGTATACTTGAAGAATGTGTGTGCTCACATTTGGGGGTGATTGAGTAGGCCGCTTCTGCATGCCAGTTGCCTGGTGTTCCCGTTTTTGTGTGCTCCTTAAGCTGTTTTGTTGTTGTTGTTAGGTGCCGTCGAGTCAGTATCCGACTCATAGCGACCCTCATAGGGTTTTCAATGGCTGACTATTTCGGGATTGCCTTGGGAGTGGATTGCCAGCCCCTTCTCCCAGTTTTGTAGTGCTGGGAATTGAACTTAGGACCTCAGAGACTGCAGCGCAGCGCTCTACCAACTGAGCTAAATCCCAGCCCTAAGCTGTTTTAGCAGAGGCAAATTGTATAACATATAAGTGTATGGAAAGGTCTGTGTGTCAAAGATATGCACAGATGATAGGTCTTTGTGGAAAATGCAGCAGGAATACGAGTTCTCATTAAAACCAATCATTCTGTTTGCACACACGTTGGAATCTGGCTGTAAATGACATGCTCTCTAGTCCAGAACTATATGTGTGTATGTAATGGCATGGGAAAATGTTGATGACAAAGTGTTGGGGGATAGTCTCCTGTGGATTAGTTACTGAAATACCAGACTTTTTTCTTAGTGTGAGTTGGCCAGTGAACATGGACCCTATTCAACAGGGTCAAGAAATGTGAGTTGGGAAAGTTGGTTACAGAGCAGAAATGGATTTTTCTGGTGAAATATAATGATGATAGCTAATATTTTGGGTATCATGTGCAATTCACTGTGTAAAGAGCCTTCCATAACTCTCCCATGTAATCCATATGTTAATTTTAGGATATAGAAACTATAATCACTTTCCTCTCATTAAGTGAATACAGGTTGTGAGAATACAGACACTTCTGCAACATTACAGAGCAGGCATAAGACTAGAATCTAACAATATACAAATTCTCAACTACAGAGTACCATGTCTCCCCTGAAAGATCAGTATCTAGCCTTGTATTCCATTGTGGGTAAGTAATAGTACGAAGATAGAAGGACGTTGCAGGGTAGGATAAACAGTGTTCGATATTACCTAGCAGTAAAAGAAACCAGATAGAAAAAAGAAAATGACCTGAGGAAAAAAGTCAGTGTAAAGAGAATCAGTAGTTTATTGCTCTAGACATATGTGCACCATCTTCTGAACCAAGTCCTGAGTTATAGTTAGATTCAGGCAGTAATTACACATGGCTTCCACTTCTGTCTGCTGGATGTTTGTGTATAGGAGAAGCATGGAAGCAAGTGTCCTAAAATTCTGTTATTCCTGAGTAGCACAAATGTTTCTGTGGTATCATGTGGGTTGAGTAACAGAAGACATCATGCTTGATGGTGGCCAGAGCAAAAGAGATATGAATGCATCTGAGACATGTGATTCCTAGTATATTTGTATGGTGTGGATGATGAAAAGAAGTCTGACAGTTTTGGACAATATCTCCCTTCTTTGGGGAGGGGATATTAATTAATGATGATGAAGCACACTTTTGCTTAATGCACAATGACAGTTCACCCCAGCTGAGTGGAAAAGGCTATGTTGTAGGTGAAGCCACCTGGATGACAGGTTCAGAATGCACAGAACCATGGTGTGCCTCATGAAAGACACAATCAGTGAGCTCAGTATATTTTGATGCACACATTGTATCTTCTGTACATTATGTATACCCTCTCTTTAAAGGAGAAAATTTAACAGTCATGATTATGTAAATCATGCTAGGCTTCCTTGTAGAAAAACTGCTTTTTATAAGCCAAGGTAGGAGTCAGGGAAGAAAAATGCTCTCCAATCCAACACATATTTGTTACAGGATATAGGCTAGGCTAATATCTCTCTAGGAAGAGAGTGATGCTTAATCAGGTGACAAAGAAGGAACATTTAGATATTTTCTTGTCAAACAGATTCCCCAGTTTCAGAGGTACCCCTGGTTCCTCCTCAGTATATATCTTTCTTGGCTGGAAATCTTTTCTTTAGAAGATAGAAACATCCCAGCTGAAAACTCAAAGAAATTGTTGTTGTTAGGTGCCGTGGAGTCAGTATCCGACTCATAGCGACCCTCATAGGGTTTTCAATGGCTGACTGTTTCGGGATTGCCTTGGGAGTGGGTTGCCAGATCCTTCTCCCATTTTTGCGGTGCTGGGGATTGAACTCCGGACCTCAGAGACTGCAGCACAGCGCTCTACCAACTGAGCTAAATCCCAGCCCCCCAAAGAAATTATAGTCATGAAAATGTTCTTTCTAACCATCTTTGTTTCATCTTCATTATTCTCTTCAAATTTTGATACTTAAGATTTGTAAATTAGGTCTGAGAGAATAGATGTAATCATCTCTCTATCAACATTAGAGACGAAAGTAAGCAAAGAGTCCAGCACACATGTCCTCCCACGTTAACTTCCATGTGGAACCTGTGAAAGATTGATGCAAGAAAGAATTTTATAGAGAGTAAAAATGAAAAAACGAAAAAAAAACCCAGGGATATATCTGGTATTCTTCCTTTAGCCATCCAGGAAATCCCAATTTCCAGTATCTACCACATCTTAATTCTCAAAAACCATTTGTTGAATGAAGGCATAGTGGCTTAGATATTCACAGGCGTTGTATCCTCAGTCCTTAAAAGAGAGCATGATACATAGATTCACAACAGATATTTATTGAATGACTATTGAGTAAATGAAAAATTATCAAATGACAGGCTCCCCTGAGCTTGATATCCCAATATGATATTTATCTCACAACCCTCTAGGATAAGAGAAAAATTAGTAAAAATAATACAACTACAAGGGCTAAGGATTTGGGCTCTTGAGGTAGACAGATTCACTTGGCATCTGGATATAAGGTTCTCCAGATGAAATATCTTAGGCAAATGATTGAACACTCATAAACCTTTGTTTATTCTTCTGCCAACTGATGATAATATTGACCCTACTATTAAGAGTAGTTAGAGAGAAAATCATGTGCTTATGTTTGCAAAAAGCCTTTCATGTAGTTACCTGACATTTCATAAGTACTCAATAAATTTAGGTGACTGTTATTGTTATGTTTTTTAATGTATAACTCTTGCTACTTGTTTTATTAAAAAGTAAAATAGAGTTCCTTTGTACAAAATGACTTCACTATATTAATTTTCAAGAAGCATTATTATGGAGTACATGACAATCCAGAGACTATTTCAGGGTTGGAGTCCATAATGTGAGAGATCATAGGAGAAGACAAATTTTGAATTAACTTGTCATAAGGATTATAAAGAGTACTAGAGAACTTTGTAGGGAGATCATTGTCCATAAGAAGGTTTAACCGTTATTAAAACCAAGATGTAGGTACCATGAGTATGAGAGACAAATTGAAGAAAAGTGTTGGGGACACTGGAAAAACGTTTTTGAGCTAAACTTTGAGGGATGAATAGGTAGAGACACATCAGGAGGTTGTCCAAGGGATTTGGGGATGTCCTACATGAACAAAGAGAGCAAGATGGGAGAAGGAAGGTAGGGTTTAAAACTGCAATCTGGGTACAGTGCACATGCTGATGTGCTGCTTCCTGTTAGACTTGAGATTTGAGCTGTAACACTTCACATTTAAAGTCTAATCAGGGTGATATCTTGGCTTCTAGGGTATTAAATGATAATAAATATCTATGCATTACCTTTGAGACATCTGGTATCAAATTCCTCCCTGTGAGAAGTGAAAAAACAAAAGAAGCTTCCTAGCCCAGTCATTATACTCAGAGATCTTTATGCAGAATTCAGCAGGCATAAACTTTAACAGAGCTTTCTCCAAAGGGAAAAAAAAAAAAAAAAAAAAAAAACTCCCAGCAGCAGAATGTATCATTTTCATAGGAATATCTTCATCAGAAATTCTGTGTCTATGGGAAGCCATGCACTGGGGTTTAGCTCAGTTGTTAGGGTGCTGATCTGCAGTCTTTGAGGCCCCAGGTTCGATCTCCAGCACTGCCAAAAGTGGGGGAAGGACTTTGTAATCCACTCCCAAAACAATGTTGAAATAGCCATTAAAAACCCTATGAGGGTCCCTATGAGTCGGGCTCAACTTAACAGCACATAACAACAAAAACATGAGAAGGCATAACTTCCATTAAGCATATTAGTTTTCCCTACCCATGTCATCCCATAGCCCCACTCCATTGCTTGAATATGCATGTGGGGTGGATACAGAGAAAGTGTATCTGGCAGCATAAACATACCCTCTCATCCTCAATAGGACCACGTATCTTACACACACACACACACACACACACACGCGCACACACACAAACACGCACACACACACACACCACAAATATATATACACATATATGCAAACACACACACACAAAGGCACAACCACCCAATCCCACCTTTTGGGCACTAAAGCTGCTCTTTTGATATCCAAAGTCTTACAACAAGAAGGTAGAGATTCCAAAAGAGATGTGATAAGACCTTATAAAAAAGCACTGAAGAAAGGTGCCTCATGCATGGGTATTGCAGTGAGAAACATAGAAAGATGATTTATCAAGCTCAGAGCAAAAGCCACAGCTAATGGCACAAAACTCTAAGAGTAGAGCAGATATGACCATCTTTGCAGACCAGGCCAAAGGTGCAAAACAATAGACACCTCAAATGGATAAAATATCTTGGCTGCCTGAGGAAAACAAGTGAACCCTCTCCAGTTCTGTCTCCTGTTGACACACATTCCCTCTACTTTGCCAAGTTTTTATTCCTCAAGATAAACCTGAAGACCAAGCTGCCAGGGATGAATTACAAAGCTCAGCTCTCTGCTCAAGTGGCATTTGATAATGCCAAGCAGTCCAGAGCCAATAAAGTCACCACTCCTGCAAATCTAGTAAACCAGCTCCTAAATATGCATAACCCTGGCCTGACACCCTTGCAGAGAGCAAAGGGGGTGGGGACGGAAACACTGAAATAAGTAACGTTTATATTCCTTTGGCAATTATTACTGTAACTCTCCCCAAATGGCTGCCTGCAGCCATACCACTGTGGCAACAGATCCCATAAGATCTCAGAAGCTAAGCAGAATCAAGCCTGGTTAGTCTTTGTATGGGAGACCACCTGGGAATATTGGGTGCTGTAGGCTTGGGAGAAGGACTTGGCAGCCGACTCCCAAAGAAACAATCAGCCATTGAAAACCCTATGAATAATACGGCCCAGTGTCGGGTAGTGTTTTGTCTATCAGATGTAAGGTCACTGAGAGTCAGACACTGACTTGACAGCACCTGACAACAAGTCCAAATGGTTAAGACAGAGTCATTTTGCATTTCTGGTTATCATGCAGAGGGAAGACCAACATGCCTCTGTGAAAATTCTGATTTATGCAATTTAATTTTTAAAGAACTGGGAGTTTGGACCCATTTAAGTAACAGTATCTTGAGCATATGCAAAACTAATAAGAAGTTTCCTAGCGAGCAGCCCTTATGGAACTGGAATAGTGAGTAACTAAAATTAGGTGTAATTAACACAGTGTTGTTGGGAGGTAGAGCACTCCTGGAGTTTATGTCTTCCACGTTTGTTGAGGATCGACAGTGCACAAGAAATTATTCTAACTGCTATTGATTGTGCAGAATGAAGCTTGTTTTCTTAAGTATTTCAAAATTTCTCTGCAATTCATTTAAACCATTAATTTGTTTAACAAATGTTCCAAAAGAGTACAAATTTGGCTCAACTCTAGTTTATCCCGGGTGCCAAATCAACAGGTAAAAACTAATCAAACCTGGCTGTGTCAATAGCAAAGGCAAAATGTGTGTCTCCTATTGATCGAAACCTAGCCTCTTTGATTTGACAAATTCAGAGCTGTATTTTTTGAAGGAATTTTGGAAGTCATACAGATTTGAGTATGAAACCCAACTGTCTGTGAGCTTCAACAATTAAATTCTGTCTACAGCTCATCTTCTTCATCCAAAGAATTGAGATAAAAGCTGTTTTTGCATGTTAGTAAGTATTGTTGTTGTTGTTAGGTGCCGTCAAGTTGGTGTCCGACTCATGGTGACCCAACATACAACAGGTGAAGTAATATTGCCAGTGCTTCACTGCTATTCTTAGGGTTTTCAATGGCTGATTTTTGAGGGGGGTAGTGGTTTGCTGGATACTTCTCCCACGCCTACAGCACCTAATGTTCCCAGGTGGTCTCCCATCCAAGTAGTAACCAGGTCCGAACCTGCTTAGCTCCTGAGATCTGACAGGATCAGATGCCACAGTGGTAGGCTGCAGACTGTAGTAAGTATTAGAAGGTTTATGAATAAGGACTTGATATAGTGCTCGGTATTAACAAAGATTGAGAAGATGGCAGCTATTGTTTTAGTTTCATTCTTCTCCTTAATATCTATCACATTAGAATATAAAGCCCTGAGTTCAGTTTAAATGTGTTCAAATACACTTGCTAGCTTGCTCCCTGTGTGTCTTCCAGATAGCTGTATATCCTAAGCCTCCATTTTCCCATCCTCAAAAAATGTGGCTAACAATAACTCTATCCCATAGTTATTGTGAGCATTAAATGAGTTAACGCGTTTGTAGATGGAACACTCTGCTCCACATATTTCACTCCTTTCCCTTACTGTCCTCCAGTTCCTGTGGGTTATGATCATTTCACAGAAGGAAAGATACACGTTTGACAAACTATGGAAGACCTAAAAATATAACAAACCATTGATGATTTATTATTCCATGAATTTGACAACTTGCCAAAGGTGACCCCTCTTTCCTAACGTACAGAAGAGAGAAAGCAATTATATTTTCAGGGCTAAATAATAAGAGCTCTTCATGGTAAGAAGAGTGTTGGTACAAAAATGAGGTAGGGACTACTGAATGATTTAGATTAACTATTGCCTCTTTAAATTTAAAACTTTTTCTCTAACGTTCAGTGAATTTGGTCACTTAACAAGGAGATCTTTTACAGAAGTAAAAAGCAGTAGTAATAATATCAGAATCTTTAACTGACCTCTTTCCAGTACCTTGGGCTACAAGTGGGCTGAGATTTAGCTCAGAGGACCCAGGTTTGGTCCCCAGAACCACAAAAACAGGAGGACATGACAATCCACTCCTGAAGCAATCCCGAATCAATCAACCATTGAAAACCCTATGAGGGTTGCTATGAGTGGGACCTGACAGAGCAGCACCTAACAACAACAAGGGCTGAAGATAGCTCAGTAATTTAGATAGTCACTGGAAGCATGGACTCTAAAGTCAAAGCATTTGTTACACCTTTGTTACAACACCAGCTCTGACACTTACTGTGTATCTTTAGACAGTGTGATCTTGGGCAGGTCAAAATTATCAGGATATATGTAAGATATCCACATGTTTAAAATAAAATAAGTGATTCTTACCCTAGAGGAATGTTATGAGGATTAAATAGATAAAGTATTTAAGACTCTAGATGTTAGTCTAGCATATAATAAAGGTAGTCTTTATTAATCATTTGCCAAACAATAGAATTGAAAGCACCAAAGTTTATCTCTTGGCTCCTAGAGACTACTGCCAACTTACCTTAAGGTAATAAACCTCTACCAAACTTGCATTATGACCCTCATACAATAGTGGATGCAAATCTATTGCTTTCTGTCAAAAAGTCTTGGGAGTTATTATATTTGAGAATGCCGCCTCTATTCTCACCCTTTCTTTCCTCCAAGACAAGTACTCTTGGTTGAATTTGACAGCCTGCTTTTGTTTTATGTAAACAAATATGCCTCTTCTTCTTAAATTGATGTATTTTTCAGCCATGTCAATTTTTCCCAGGTAGCAGGGATAAAGGGAATGTTCTTGGCTAACAAGAAGATTGACAACCAAGTGAAAACTTTCATCACATACAACAAAGGCAGAGACTGGCGCTTGCTGCAGGCCCCGGACACAGATCTAAGGGGAGATCCTGTGCACTGTTTGCTGGTAAGTCTTCTTATTGAAGCAGAATGTCCCACACAGTGGAGGGTTGGAAATAGTATTCAACAAGTTGATGATAATTCTGGGATTTTTGCTTAGTTGATGAACAAAATGGGCAGAGAAGAGTGACAAGGCCATATTTTGTGATGGGCTAAAGAGATAAGAACATGGCCAAGACTCTCGCTCACTTCCAGGAGCCTTGTTTCCACCTGAGATTATTTTATCTATCTATCTATCGTCTGTCTGTCTATCTATCTATCTATCTATCTATCTATCTATCTATCTATCTATCTATCTGGTGTTGGGAATCAAACACAGGATCTCACGTATACTAAGCATGCACTCTATCACTGAGCTACTACATTCCCAGCCCTCCAGCCCAAATCCTGATGAAGATATTCCAATAGCAATTTTAGGGATAACATGATAATTTCCATCTCTGGTCAGAATATCTCCTAAATGCTATTGTGTTCTCATGAAAATCACATGTTGCAGGTCTAATGAAACACACATTTAGCTATAGAATTGGTGAACTGAATGCAAAATTGTGTATTTTCCTGTGAAGATGTTTCATAACATTTTGAGGGAAGTCTATGACTCAAAAAAGGGTTAGGAGTCATTCATTTAAATCTCCATTTGTTTTCTGTATAATATATTCCATTCACTTTTCTTAGTCTATGAAGCTTGTTATTGTTGTTAGGTGCCATTGAGTCAGTATCTGACTCATAGCGACCCTATGTACAACATGTGAAATAATATTGTCAGTGCTTCTCTGCTATTCATAAGGTTTTCAATGGCAGATTGTTTTTGGGAGTGAGCTACTGGATCCTTCTCCCAAGCCTACAGCTCTTGGTGTTCCCAGGTGGTCTCCCATCCAAGTACTGACAGGCCTGACCCTGCTTAGCTTCTGAGATCTGACAAGATCAGACATCACATTGGTATGGTTGCAGGCCTATGAAGCTTTGGGAAAAAAAAAAAAAAATATATATATATATATATATGTGGCCTGCAGGGAAAATATAGCCCATCACTTACTTTTCTACACAATACTGTATTGGAACACAGTCATGTTTATTTGTTTATGAATTGTCTATGCCTGTTTTTACTCTACAATGGCAGAATCACACAGTCATGTATCATCAACAGAGCCTACGATATTAGTTTTCTGACCCTTTAAACATTTTTTGTTGATTCTTGTTTTAAATTGTGGCTTTCTTTTATTTATCTTAGTATCAATAACTATTACTAGAATGAAATTATTTATGTATTCAATGATATGGTATTCAAGAGAAGGAACAAAGATGTATCTTCCCTCTAAGGAATTTGCAGAGTAATTATATATTTGATAGAAGCTATATTAATACATGAACAATTTCAGGGTCATTTCTTACTCTTATTATCTGTGATGTTTGCTCCCTACTTGACACACTAATAGATACTAGGTGAATACAGAAAGAAAAAAACTTAATTCTGAAACAAACTATGTTCATATTAATACTATTATTTTGTGTAAAACAGTTCAGACATTGTGTTTAAGTATATAAAAGGGAGAGATCAATGTATAAGCTGGAAGAAAGAACACTGTTTTGGTAAGAAGGTGTGTGCATGCATGTACAGTTAATCTTTGTATCCATCTATCTATCCATCTATCTATCCATTTATCATTCACAATTTTCATACAGTGCTGACTTTGATGTTATCTTTACTCAGCTTACTTCCTTCTACCCCACAAAGTCTGGACAGTCACTTTGCAAGTTCATCACAGCTGTAGGTGGGTCACCCTCCTGCTCAAGAAGATGCCAGAAGCTACAACTTGACCTTATTAGTTGCAGAGGATATTTCAGGTGTCACTGTGCACCAAGAAAGCATTCTAAAATTCAGCCTCCCCCTCACCTTCCATCCTTATTGCTGACAAGTTACAGGAGAAAAAGAAGCCAGTTGTGATAGTGAGTGCACAAAGCAGGTTACAGAGTAAGTAAATGTAACAGCTACATATTGAATACCTACAGTATACAATGCACAATTCAATGGCAAAACAACCAAAAAACAAGCAACCAAACAAACAACTCAAGACCACCTTCCAGCTAAGCTATTCCATGTTGGAACTTTGTGGTATTTAGCCAAAGATTCATGGACTATTCAAGTAACTTGAGAGCATCCTCCTTTCCCGCCAAGAACTTTGCAGATTAATGCCAACAAGAGGGAATTACCTATGTTACCTAAACAGGCTTTCTGGGGTTCTTCCCCACCATAAATGGACCATTCAAAGTATCTCTTTCTCTCTGTCTTTTTCATGTTAAAAGTGTCTCTTAAACAAAACATTAAGTAAGGTGTTCCCAAATCAGAATCACCAAGCAGTATTTATGTGCCTCCAAAATAGAAAAGTAGTATCAACTTCCTTCCCCACATCCACTGGGACTCTCCTGATCCAAGCCACAGCCTTTTCTCACTTGACATACAGTGAAGTGGGAGGTGCCCAATTGGTCCCTCCATTTCTACCTGGCAATACATTATTCACACAATAGCTACTGTGACCTTTCTCAACATCATAAGGACCATTTATGACAAATCAACAGCCAACATCATATTAAATGGGGGAAAATTGAAACCATCCCTTCCAAGATCTGGTAAAGACAAGGATGTCCACTCACTCTTTTCTTGTTCAATATTGTGATTGAAGTCCTAGTCAGAGCAATCAAGCAAGAGAAATAAATTAAAGGAATACAGATAGCAAAAGAAGAGGTCAAATTATCCTTATTTGCAGATAACATGATCCTCTCCCTAAAGGATCCCAACAATTCTACTAGAAAATAATTAGAACTAATTAGCTTCTTCAGCAAAGTAGCAAGATACAAAATTAACACTCAAAAATCAGTAGACTTCCACTATACCAATAGTGAACAGGAAGAGAAGGAAATTAAGACCACATTTGTATTCAAAATACCACACCAAAAAATCAAATATTTGGGAATCAACCTAACCAAATACCCTAAAGACCTCTACAAGAAAAACTTCAAAACTTTAAAGAAAGAAAGAAGATACTAGAAGATGAAAGGAACTTCCTTGCTTATGGATTGAGAGAATTAATATTGTGAAAATAGCTATATTACCAAAAGCGATTTACAGATTTAATGCAATCTCCATCAAAATTCCAGTGACAGACTTTGCAGAAATAGAAGAAACAATCCTAAAATTCATATGGTAGCATAAAAGACCACATATAGCCAAAACAACCCTAAGGAGGAAAAGCAATGCAGGAGGTGTCACAATACCTGACTTCAAACTTTACTACAGGGCCATAGTGGTAAAAGCAGTATGGTACTGGCATAAAAATAGGACTGAAGATAAATGGAACAGAAATGGAAGACACAGAGATACACCCATGCAACCACAGCCACCTGGTTCTTGACAAAGGGGCTAAGAATGTTTAATGGTGAAAAGATGACATCTTCAATAATTGGCATTGGGAAAACTGCATATCCATGATCAGAAGACTGAAAATAGACCCATATCTCTCAATCTGTACAAGACTCAATTCAAAATGGATCAGATACCTCAGCATAAAACCAGAAACCTTACAACTACTAGAAGAAGAGATATGGAACATGCTCCAACACATAGGCATATGCAAGTATTTCCTCAATAAGACCACAACTATCCAATAAACTGCAACAAGAATTGGCAAATGGGATTATTTGAAACTTTAAATCTTCTATACAGCAAAGGAAAGAGTCAGCAGAGTAAAGGGAGAGCCCAAAGAATGAATACACACACACACACACACACACACACACACACACACACACACACACGCACAAAATGCTATACATATAAAGAAATTTTATCAACTTCAACTTTTGAAAAATCATATCATTCCTATTCCTCCTTTACACTTCTAATGATTTACTACTTCAATTAGAATAAATGAAATAACTTTATCATGACCTATAAGATCCCATGTCATCTAGCCTTTGTCTACTTTTCCTGCCTGATCTCCAACCTCTCTCTCCCTCCCTCCCTCCCTTCCTTTCTTCCTCTCTCCTTTTCTCCATCCCTTCCTCCCTCTCTACATTCCTCCCTTCCTCCCTCCCTCCCTTCTTCCCTTCCCCCTTCCTCTCTTCCCTTTCTCCCTCCCTTCCTTCCTTCCTTCCTTCCTCCTTTCCTCCCTTCCTTCCTCCCTCCCTCCCTTCCTTCCTTCTACATAAGCCATGGTGAAAGAGGGCATGTTTCTTTCTCCACCATGAGCTTGCTGTGCATATATATGTCTTGGGGTATTTGAATTTCTACTATTTCTCTTAAAATGCTCTTTCCCTAGTCAGGCCTTCTTGGGATTCAGATCCTTGCTTATTAGGGAGCTTTATTGAACGTCCAGTAAAGATATATTTGTCCCAAGTCTTTTTTATTCATGACCGACCCTTATTGCTATCTGAAATCAGCACATATATTTGTTGACTTCCTTTCTATACTCCCCTGTTAAATATGAACTCCATGAACATAGAGACTATAACTTTCTTTATGGCCAATACAAAGAGCAGCTCCAATAATTGTACCTGTAATATTATAGGTGGTCAATATACATGTTGTATTTGAGTGTTTTGCGTGTTTGGAGTAGGCACTTTATGGAAAGCCATTTGCATTTCACATTTGGATTTTGCTGAAGCCATGCATTCTCTCTGACAGTTACACTGAAAGGTTTGTCCTAATATCCATCTTCTGAAGTTCATGGGTTGACCCCAAATTTAACAAAACCAAGAGGCTCATTAAGCTTGAAGAGAGATGAATTATTGGGATTTAGGTGGATGATACGCAGGAGTTTTTGATGCTTCCTCCCTCATTAACCCTATTGTTTAATGCAGTTTAAACATGAGCTTTAAAATAACAGGCAGAAGGGGAAGGAGAGGAAAATGACAAAGGAAATAGGAAGAAGAGACCAAAATCACTTTGTAAAAATCTGCCAAAGTTGCTAAACAGGAAAGAAAATCTTTGAGCAACAGGAGACCCAGACTGCTAAAAATCTTCCTCAGGCTTGGGAGCTGGTGGCAAAGAGGAGATAAAAGGGGATTTTAGATTGTGAGTACCTGGAAAGTGACAGTGTCACTGCAAACACAGTCTAGTGATTAGAAAAGGGATTTTTCCAGCAGGGCTGTTACAAATGTGAAACAAGTTCAGAATTACAGCCCCAAATGGAATGTCCCTGGTAAAATGTATTCTATAGAAATAAGACATCCAGGGTAATTTGGGGCTGTATTTTTAGGACTTTCAGACTGATTGCCTGGGGGGCTCAGCTGGGATTTCTTTCCTCTGAAGACTGCATTGTACAATTAGATAGGGTATTATAGGTCATGGTCTACCTGCTCAGGATTGGGCTCCCAAGAGGTAAGATGTGAGCTGAACTGAGCCTGTGACAAATCCTTGTTCTCCTGGGTAAAGCACAATGTTTCATGGAGAGAGATCCTGATTTCTTTATGGATTCATATGGAAGATTTCTTTTTCACTAGAGCTGAGCAGATAGCGTCCCAGGGGATTCACAACTCTGTTTTCTGTTTTTCTTGCACTATCTATAACTCTACTTCTTGTACTGAGTTGGAGTAAGGCCAAATATCCCATAACCTGCCAGCTGGTTTGAGGGACTCCCTCTTCTTTGCCACTGATTCTTTACTGAAGAGCTAATGGAGTCCTAGCTCCATTTCAGAATCAAAATTGCACAGAAGTGTGTATTTGAGGGAGGCAGGGTATTGAGGGATGCTCTTTAGGATCTTACCTGCTGCCTTGTTATTTATGATAGTTCTGATCTGTCTTTTTGGTACAACATTCAGATTAGTAGTTATGGAGTAAGTAAAGATACCACGAAGATGGGATCTTAAGGCTGGTGTTATAGAGGTTTGGCGAGAAAAAATGGTTTGAAACTGATTGGCCTTCAAAAAGTCTTAACAGTTTAAGTTTTTCATGGTGAAGAAATGTCTTCTAACATTTGATAATTCCCCATGGTCCATCCACAGGGATTGAAACATAGGAGATAATTAATGGAAACTTGGAGAACATTATGCTAAGTGAAATAAGCCAGGCACAGAAGCACAAATACTACATGTTTTCACTTACATGTAGAAGATAAAACAAGCAGACTTATGGGAGGGGAGAGCAGAATGGTGGTTGCCAGTGGCTGGGAAGTTTGGGGAAGGGGAGATGACAATGTTTCAGTTAGGCAAGAGGAATAAATAATAAATATTCAAGTTTAAAAAGTTAATGGATCGATTAAATACAGCATACATTTATGGAACATTTGCAATGAACAAAATATTTTGTTGATTAAAATAAAAGATAACAGAAGATGGCCAAAGTAGTGTAGTTAGGACTTGGAGGTACACTGATGGGGTTCAGGGTTCGTGAACTCTCCAAAGCAGAATGAAACTGTGCATTTGTCTTGGTGTACTTTTTCATGGTCCTTAATTTTCATCAGATTCTGAAAGCTTGTACCTGACCCTAAGAAAATTGATGACTAAGAATCTAAGTTGCTTCTAGAATTGACCAGTTGATGATATTTGATGACTTATAACTCTGTGTGTGTAAAGACATAAAGGGTAGTTTCCAAATATGTATGCTGGTCTCAACATCCTCTGTAGGCCAGTTATAAGTCATTGGTGGTATCAGTGCACATTCCTGTACTTTCTTAACATGGGAAGGAAAAGGATAGAGAATTTCCCTTGGAACAGGCTGTGGTTTTACTTTATTGGATTGGAAATAACCCTAGAAAGTAAACAGCTGTGACGATTAGCATGTGGTAGGTGCTCAGCACCTGTTTGCTAATGAGAGCAAAGAAGGCTGGAAGGCAAGAAGATAGGAAGAAAAAGGCCTCTAGAGTGTCTCTGTAAGGGGGAAATGTGCGTAAGAACCCAAGAGCCTTGCGTTGTGTCCCCCAGGACCTTGGAGCAGGTTGATGCTCATTAATAATAAATCACTCTATTAGCTTTTGGTAACTTAACTTTGATGAATGTCCAAAACTGGTCAGGTACAAAAGGTTAAATTTTAAAAAAAGAAGATGTATCACCAAATATTGTTTTCATTGAAACATTTGGATAAATGATATAAACTTTTTAGTATAAATGAAAGAAAGGGAAAAAAAAGCCACAGAATATTCTCCATGCACCAGTTGGGGGCAATCCAGTACTACAAATGTGAGAGTGGAGAAACGGATCCAATGTCGCTGCTACTGTGTGAACTGGTGTCCTTCCTTCTCAAGTTAGTATGGCTCAGGATTCCAAAAGCCATTGCAACAGATCAGAGCTGAGACAGCCACTTGAAAATGCCCTTTTCCTTTGTGGTGGCAAGTTTCCCATACCAGCTAATCCTTGGCTGAGTTGGCAACTGAGATTTACAATTTTCCAATGTGGCAAGCAGCTGGTGCAAGATGGCAAGCTGGGTACATCCATGTCCAGGAATGCTCTGTTAGGTGGTGCAAAAGCCCCTTCATAAAGCCTTTATATATAGGGCTAATACCCTATCTGTAAGGCACTTCTTGAAGGGCGATGGAGATGGTCAGCACATCACTCAGATTAATACAATTTATAATCAAATTCATGTGTTCCTGGCATTGTTTTGATTAGAATAGTAATGCCTTTCATGCCCTACACACACACACAAAAAAAAATTGCTTGGTGCTATAAGCTTTTATTATCATTTCTTAGACTCTATGTGAGATTCCACAGAAGATGCAAAGTAGTACCTGATGTGTTCTCTTCATTTGTAGAATATGTCTCTTATGGTGTTAAAACTGTGCCAAACTTGAAATAGATAATACATGATTATGCATGGTAAAATAAATTTTGGAAGATCAGAGAAGTGGGGAGACCCTAATAGGCTGCAGTGTCTGGAAAACTTCCATGGAGAAATGCTTTGACACTCCCCACTTTATCCTGTCTTTGCATCTGCTGAGTGATAATGCAATACTGTCCTGGGGCCTCTGCAACATTTAACCATACCTATTCTACTCTTGCTTGCAGCCCTAGCCATGTGGCATCATCCCCTCAAATCTCGGAAGCTAAGCTGGGTCGGGCCTGGTTAGTACTTAGATGGGAGACCGCCTGGGAACACCAGGTGATGCAGGTTTAGGAGAAGGACCTTTCAACCCACTCCCAAAAATCAGTCTGCCGTTGAAAACCATATGAATAACAGAGAAGCACTAATAACAGTGTTTCACATGTTGAATGTGGGGTCACTATGAGTCAGATACCGACTTGGCGGCACCTAACAACATCAATTCTACTCTTCCTCTTGGACCAAAGGAAGCCAATTCTTTGGATCTGATGTTTCTTTTTTCAGGGGCTGGATTCCTTACTATTTATTTATTTATTTATTTTTATTTTTTTATGATGCTTGGGTATTGAAGCCAGGGCCTCACACATGCTTAGCAAGTGCTCTACCACTGAGCTGCACCCACAGCCCACTTTTATTTTGTTTTTAATCTTGAGCCATGGTCTCACTAAATTTTACAGGCTGCCTCTGGCCTCAGACCTGTGATCCTCCTGCCTCTGCCTTCTGGGTTGCTGGGATTACAGGTGTGAGCCACTTCACCTATTTATATCCTTTACTCTTATAAGACATTATAAAGTGGAAACATTTTGAAATCTTTGCATGAAACTTTCATGCAAAACCAACAATTTATTGTTCCTTAAAAGTTTTATTTTCTGTGTTGACAGTCAGGAAAAGATCCTGTTGTGATCTGCTATTTAATTTTTCCAGTGTTTGGCTGCTTTTATTCCTGAGTTTCATTTTAGTTTGTCATTTACTCCATCCTATATGAATTTAATCATTGTATCTCTGTAGCTCTCTGAATATCTGCTGGCTGAGACTTACAGAGCAGAATAAAAGTAATAACAGAGATACACTAGTGATTCTAACAACTCAAGTTGATAAGATTAGAAAGTAATCTTCCTGAGAAATGAAAAGAAATGTGGGTTCCAATAGAAACTTGTATTTTTTGACAATTCAGTATAAAATTCATGTAAGATTTATTATCCTTTTTTAGAAAAAAAGACTGTTGGTATTTAATCCAAGAATTTGATCAAAGTTTTCGGCACAGATATACAAGTTTTTAAATTTTCATATAAATTTTTATTACAAGTGCATTTTGTCTACAGGTATGACTTTTATATTGAATAAAACTGATTCTTACAATATCCTAACAGAGACACTGTGCCAGTAGTCTGGAGGAGGTTAAGACAGTGTGACATACAGTTTTTTCTGTATTGAGACTACAGTGTAATGTGGAGAATTACTAAATAATGCTGACTAACTTCTTCAGCATTCTCCAAGTCTGACTGAATCTTCTTTCTTGCCTTCATATCACATTTTCTGCTTTTGTCTTACCCAACTACATGCTGTAGTACACAACTCTTCTACATTTTTTCTTTTGTTATTGATATTAGCTGGGTCTGAAATGTCCTTTCACACCTTCAACATGTCTCCTGCATTCATAGCCTACCTATCTCTGCCTCAGGTATGATTTTTCTCCTGGGAGGAATCCCTAACCCTCAGGTGATCTCATTTCTGCACATTTCAGAATCTCTTATCTACCTATCTCATGACTATTAAAATACTCTATTTTTCATGATAGTCAGTAGAAAGAGTTCATGTCCTTTACATTAATTGCAAATTTTAATGACAGAGGCCAAATTTTCATCTCTGGAACTTTTGCATAAACTTCAGCTAGTTTTATACATAAGGTACTGAAATGTTTGTCAGATTACCAAATGGTTTAAATAAGTAAATTCAACCTAAAATGGAAGGTCTTTTTTTTTCCACCAACATGAAAGCTTTACACTTGGTAGACATTAGAAATTTATGGAATGAAAGATGGCAGATGTGTGGATGGATGAGTGCAATGGGTGGATGGAGGAATAGATGGGTGGAAGGATAGATAAGATGATTTGTTAGATGGATGAGTGGATGGATAAATGCTCTTGACCTGGGTTTTAAATGACCATTTATATTGTGTGCATTTATGACACTCATTTCTCCTCTTCTTAGCCCTATTGCTCACTACACCTTCACCTGAAGGTCTCTGAGAATCCCTATACATCCGGGATCATTGCCAGCAGAGACACAGCTCCAAGCATCATAGTTGCTTCAGGTAAGAAGCTGTGTGCTTTGCGTGCTGTTGTTAATGCTGTTTATTTTAAGAGGCTAGATACCAGTATGTGGAATTTAATGAGCAAGGAAAAAACATTTTTGAAAGGCACCTAAACAATTGACCCTGAAACAAGTATGCAGAAAACCCTTGCTCAGACAGAATTTTTGCAGTTAAAATCCTTCTCAGGCAATACAGACTGATGGCATAGTCCATTGTTAGCTTTTGCAGAAAGTTCCTTCTACTAATCGTGATATGCTCTTTCTAGGTAATATAGGTTCTGAGTTATCAGACAACGACATCAGCATGTTTGTCTCTTCAGATGCAGGGAACACTTGGAGGCAGGTGAGAAAATACCCTGGATAGAGCTGCTGAAGTTCAAATGGCATAAATATTTTCCAGCGTGGTTTAAGTGCAGGAACTTATTCAATAGTACTACACATAAATCTCAAAGATTTTAATATGTTTCTTTTTCCTTGTTTAATGAAAGTCTTAAACAAATCTTTCAGTTAGCAAACATTTATGAGTTTGACTTTGTGGTCATTTAACAAAAATATCTCTTATCAAGGACCTAGATGTAAGAATATTTATAAGTGACAATAAAACCACATTAGGTCTGATGGAATTTTTCTCATAAAAGAAAATCAGAATTCCTAAAAGTATATTATGTAAGGAACATGGAGCCTGAAGGGGTAGATTGTATATCTAACACTGACTTGCCTTTATAAATTCCCTTTGCCTTGAAGTCAGTACAGAGAGGAATGTAGTGATATAAGTGATATAGAAATAGACATTACCCAGGTGGTGTGCTGAGATGTTTAAATCTCATGTGCAAAAGACAAAGTAATAACCATCAGAATGCTTATGTGAGATAAAGTAGAAATGGAATCACTTTAATCCAATGTGTTTAGCTTAAATGCTTCCTGCCTCCTCTTGAATGAAAATTAGATACCCATGGCTTATAAAACAGGCATTTAATGAGGTTTAGCAATCATAACAAGACATGAACCTAATACATGATTGTTACACTTCAATAAATATATTTTAATAACCCACTGACATTTAATTATCATACAATAACTAGCACTGTAAATTGAAACCTATGCACAGATAATCACACTTAGCAATGAGATCACTAGTTTAAATTTTATGAAGAGAGGTCCACATGATGTTCCAGTTGCCATTTCTTACTTTCAAATCCTGCCCAGCTCCTCAGGGGCATTATTATATTTTCAGAAAAGCAGGGCAGGGAAGAAATTTGCTTACAAAACCTCAGTATAATTGATTGTGGATGTAGGGAGGAAGATGGACTCTTCTAATGAAGCTTCCTCTGAGAATAGTTAGAGAACCAGAATACCCTGTCATTTCTTCCAACACCCTCCAAAAGCAGAAGAAATCTTTTCTTCTATATACCTGCTAGTCCTGAGGTGTATCATAGTTATGTGAATTAAATAAAGAGAAATGAGATCATGTCTGTAGTATCACTGCAGACAAGTCTATAGTAGCAGTTTGAGAAAATAGCATTCATCTTCTATAAAAAAGTGTTTAGGGCCTTTTCACAACATGTGTCCACTTGAATTCAGGTTGGTTTCTCTACATTTGGAGAAAGACCCAAAGGCACATATGACCAAAGGTAATCATTTCATCTTGATCAGAACTACTTTTGACTTGGTAGAACATCTTGTGAATTACACAAGAATACATTTCTCTGATAACACTTGGAAATTTGGAAATAATTGGATCCAAAAAGGGCATCACAATGCACCACGTCCCACCTTCATCAGTTACTGTTTCCATGGACTCAGGGACATCATCACGTCTCTCTAAACCTTAGTATAGCTTAGTATCTTTATTTGCAAAAATGAGAATGTTGGAGTAAACTGTCTCTATGATTCCTTCCATTGAGAAATATGCAATATTTGACAGCTGCCCAATATTCTGACATCATCAGTAATAGGAATCAATAGCTAGTACCATAAATATAAAGAAATATAAACATGAAGACCTACTATTCATTCTTAAAATTTATTTTGAGTATACCTAAAATCACTTTGTATAACATCAATGGTACATGTTGTCCATGCTAAGGAGCATTGTTTTATAACTTACTTTTTCCCAAACATTCAGGGAAATCTATTTCCCCATTATAGGGTGGATTTTTATGCTCATGAAGACGAATTTTACATATGTGTGTGTGTGGATGTGTGTCTATGTGTGTTTGTTTTCCTCATCCAGATCTTTGAAGAAGAGCATAGTGTTTTGTACCTGGACCAAGGTGGAGTTCTGGTTGCTATGAAACACACATCTCTCCCAATTCGACATCTTTGGTAAGAGTGCCTGCTTCCTGGGAGACATGGCTCTGCTAGGACTAGTCTAGGAGTCAAGCTATCTAACTGTGACTGTGTCCTTCATAAAATGTTAAGGTCTATTAGAACATAATTTGCACTTCTGCTCTTCTAAAGTAAGATTGTTTCCTCCAGTTTTATCATAGAAAAAGTAGAGGTAAAAGAAAGGAAAGGTATTTCAGACCCCTAATAGAAAAACTGCATTATGGTTTTCAAATGTGACAATGCCCTCACCCGTACCTTATTCTTTTAGCACAATTATGGATAGAACTGTGTTTGCTATTAGTCATTGTCTGCGTGTAGCTTAACTACTTGTGAACACTTGTCCCAAACATCTCCTGAAGTTCAGTATTTGCATTGTTTTGTGCATTCCATGCAGAGATTAGCAGTTCATGACAATTCTGTTCCTACTTTTATATAAAACCTAATTTTATTTTTTTCTGCCCCAATCTTGTTTCTCCAGTGTGGCTTCTTTAGTTTTCTTTCTTGAGATAATATCCTGCAAATCTGCATGTGTCTTCTGTCAATGGATGTGCAAGGCCTAGCTTCTAGAGGGATTTTCAACAGGCTCCTTCATCTGTGTTTGAAAGTGGCTCTCCCTGTATGCGAGCTTATTCAAAGTCAAATGCCTGGTTTTTCCCTCCACTATTAGTGACTTTAATGACTGAAAGGGATGCTGCGGAAGAGAAACAAGGTAGCCAGGCATGGTGGGACACAGATATACTGCCTGCACTCAAGAGGCTGAGGCAAGAGGATCCACAGTTTCAGGCCAGCCTGGCTACATAGCAAGACCCTGTCTAAAAAGACAGAAAGAGATAGAGATAGATATAGAGAGTTACAAATAGAGACAGGGGGTGGATGAGAGAGAGAGAAGGAGAAAGAGAGGAAGAAGATAGAGAAAGAGGGAGAGAGAAGGAGAGAAAGAAGAAAGGGAGGGAGAGACAAGGAAAGAGGGAGAGAGAGAAGACAGAGAGAGGAAGAGAGAATGAGAGAGAGAAAGATAGGAGAGAGAGGGAGGAAAAGAGGAAGAGAGCAGAGAGAGAAAGAGGGAGAGAGAGAAGAAAGTGAGGGAGAGAGAGAGAGCAGAGGGAGAGAGGGAAAGAGAGGGAGGGAGGGAGGGAGGGAGAGAGAGACAGAGACAGAGGAGAGAGAAGGAAGCAAGGCTTAGTTTGAGGAGGGGAATCCATAGAGAAAGAGCAAAAGATTGCCTCCTGTGTGACTCCCTTAGTTCAGGCTACTGTAACAAAATACTACCAACTAGGTAGCTTATAAAAACACATTTATTTCTCACAGTTCTGAAGGCTAGAAGTCCAAAATCAAGTAACTGGCAGATTCAGTGCCTGATGAGGACCCCACTTTCTGGATCATAAGTGGTACCTTCTTGCTCTGTTTGTACATGGTGAAAGGAGCAAGTCTTAGGCTTCTTCTATAAGACACTAATCTCATTTATGAGCGCTCCATCCTCGTAATGTAATCACCCCCAAAGGATCCACTTGTTAATATCATCACATTGGTGATCAAATTTTCAACAGAAATTTTAGAGAGGACACAAACATTCAGACTGTGACAGTGACCATCAAAACTGCAGACTTCTCTTGCTCTCAAGAGCCCATCCTTCCATACCCAAGAATTCATTCTGTAAGGTCAACCAGGATTTATATAATATAAGAAGGACATGTTTAGGACTAGGTCACATGGAGATGGATTTGTTGGAATCCCTTTAAGTCAGTCTTTCTGGGCTATCACTCTTCAGGATCACTTGTAAGGTTTGCTACTAGATGTGACTCATGGCAACCCTATGTATGACAGATTGAGACACTCTCTGACATTGTGCCATGCCCAGCACCATATCAGTGCTTCTCTGTTATTTATAGGGTTTTTGATGGCTGATTGTTTCAGGAGTAGGCTGCCAAGTCCTTCTCCCATTTTTTCTGTGCTGAGAATTGAACCCAAAGCCTCAGAGCATCAGAACAGTACTCTACTAAGCTAAATCCCAGACCATGCTGCAACACAGCAGTGAGGATTTGAAGAGAATCACACTCAGGTGTAACAATCAATAAAGCATCCAGTTAAAAAATTATGACAGATTATTCCCATTTCTTACAGTTATCTTCTTATTGATCCCTTAACACATTGGGGTCTCAATTGCTTCATTATCTGTTTCTACATTTCTATATAATTAAGGACACTTAATCATAGGAAAGGTTCACATTGACAATGTCTTAGGTATTTTTTGAATATATTCTATTCTAGTGGCTAGTATCTTTTTATAGAAAATACATTTTTTAATACTGAGATATGATGACTGTTATTTTGTTCTACTATCAGGTTGAGTTTTGATGAAGGGAGATCTTGGAGCAAATACAGTTTCACCTCTATTCCACTCTTTGTGGATGGGGTTTTGGGTGAGCCTGGAGAAGAGACACTAATCATGACGTAAGCAGAATACTATGATATGTTCCTGCCTTAACATAAGAGTATGAATGCAAAGAGATGATCTATAGCTAAGCCTGTTTGATTTGCTGCTGAGAGATTTGAAGTTGCCAATAAAGTCAATACATCCTACTGTGGAAGTCCCCAAAGAAAGAAAAATTTGAGAAACCATTGCTTTGCCTCTGATAGTTTTTAGGAGACCTAGACTGAGGAATGGTAACAGAAGGTCTATGATCTTTTCATTTGAGACTCAATAAGTTTAGGGAAGTTCAAAGGAATTATTTCAATAGAAAATAAAACTATGCATTTAAAACTTTCACAATAAGCAAAGGAGATATGTAGAAAATCTCAGACATGTAAGAATTATTGCTCTTTCAGTCAGAACGGAGCATTTGATCAAAACTCTACAAAGGACTTCATTTTTCCCTGGCTCTTTACCTAACCCAATTGTGAGGCATATTAGGGAAACCATGAGAACAATCTGCTCTTATGAAATTGGATTTACACTCATTTTTGTCTGGAAAGTAATGACCATTAATTTGTGAGACTTGATTAATGACTCAGCTGCTTGTGGGTTTCAAAACATAGATTTTGAGTTGGAAATATGAAACTGTGATATTTCCTTCTCTTAGAAAATTGTCCATGGAAAACAGAAAGAGGTGGTTTCAAAATAGTTGATCAAATCATCAATGAAAATTTCAAGATCAAAGTGAATAATTGGCACATTTTTAAATCCCCTCCCCCACTTTTTTTCAGTGGTAGAACATAATTAGAAAATTTTAATACACCTAGTATTTATGCCTTTTGCACATGGGAAACATAGCTAGGTTAGCAATTTATTCCATAATTTTCTTTTATTTAGTTTTTATATTTGCAAAACTTTTTTAAAAGCTTTTTTTATATAAGGTGATCTAAGAGGCCACTTTGTGGCTTTTATCCACACCTTCAATTGTAGATTCAAAATAGCATTTCTAACACTCAAGACTTTGTAGGAGAGTAGAATTTAAAATGTAAGAGTAGTTTTAAATACTTGGCTCTACTGCCCACTTTCCTAGGGCAGCAAAAATCCATGTTGTTGTTATTAGGTGTTGTAGAGTTGAGTCTAACTCATAGTGACGCTGTGTATAACAGAATGAAACACTCCTGACACTATGCCATGCCCAGCACTATGTCAGTGCTTCTTTGCTACTCAGGGTTTTTAATGGCTGAGTGTTTGGGGATTTCTTTGGGAGTGGATTGTTACATCCTTCTCCCATTTTTGTGATGCTGGGGATTGAACCCAGAGCCTCAGAGAGATCAGAGCAGCACTCTACCAACTGAGCTAAACCATAGCCCAGAAAACCATGAGGACCAGGTAAATTAACAAAAGAACCTAGAAGTATATCTTGGACCATGTACAATGCAGTATTGGGATTGTTTCCTATCATCAGTGCTTTATTTTTTAATTTATTTTTTATTTTTTGCCGTTTGTGTGGTCCAATATATACAAGTGGGCTCTTTAGTCAAGAACCTTGAGGTGGGACTATACTAGTTATTAGTGACCTGACTTTGGTGTTTCAATGTTGGCAAAACTGTTTAAGCCTCAATTTATCCACCTGCAAAGTGGAGCCAGTAATATTATCCTCCTCATAAATATGCTTTCAAGATGGAATGGTACAATCCATGCAATACGCTTGGCATTACACCATACTCATACTAAACACTTGACAAATGCAAGCAAGTTGTTTGTGAAGACTTGCCGGTGTTATTATTGTGATCATTTTTGTCATCGTGAATCCTGTAGAGTGTTTGGACACTTCAGCCACCGCTCTGAATGGCAGCTGGTCAAAGTGGACTACAAGTCCATTTTCGACAGACGATGCGCTGAGGAGGACTACAGACCTTGGCAGTTGCACAGCCAGGTAGGAGCAAGAGAACTGAGATTGAGCCTTGGGCAGGAAGCAGGGGTGGTGAGATTGATGGAAGGCTCCTTCTTAAGGCTTAGAAACTGGAGTTCTCTAGGCCAGAATGTCCATTAATTTCTTTCTTACATGTTTTCTTCCCATAGAGGTGAACAAACTCAGCATTTATTATCTTGTTGTAAAGTTCTTTCTCTTTTATTATGCTAGGATATGATGAGATAAAATTCAAATGTGCTTGGCTTAGACTTACAACTCAGAATGAAGTACCAGCTCAGCACTGAGATCCAAACATAATTTATCTGAGCATATCATACAATTGCATGATGGGGGCAGGGTGAGGAAAAGATCTTCAGTTACATCTAACAATGCAACAAGAGGTGAAGCATCACATAACAAAGTAATGCTGCATGAGTGGTGCCAGAACAATCCTTCCTCCCTATAGCCTTGATTCCCTAGGAGTATATCGTGCTTCGTGCCTCCTCCAAGGTACTCAAGGTACAAGAATGCAGAATTGCTAATAGGAAACCTTCCTATATCCTGGACTGTCAGTTATTCAGCTAATATCAAAATGCTAGAGTGAGAGCATCTCTTTTTGATTTCCCAAGGCAGAAATCATTCTGCAGGCCTCTCAAAGGATACAGTGGAAGTTCTTGCTGGAAAGCTATCACAATATCCAGGCAGTGAAACATCATATGCTCCAAACCCAGACTAAGTAATATATTTGCATGTAGATGTGTAATGGAACAGATTAAAGTGAGTTTCTGCGAGAAAGACAGTATATGCTAGATGGAAACAGATTCTGCTCTGGTTTTTCAGAAACACAAAAACAGGTACGTTTGATAATAGGTACTGCATTAGCCAGAAACACTCACTCCATTCAAAGACCCAACAATAAAATTATCACTCATTTACATTGCTGGTATTTTCCCCTTTGGGACACATAAGCATTGTGATATTCAAAGTTTTTATTTATTTCATGGAAAAACACTGAATTTAGCTCTCGTCTGTCTGGTAGATGAACATAAAATTAATGCCATAAAGTTGTGTGGGCAGAAGCATAATAAATCCTGACAAAGTGGATCTTTTTATGTCTTAGCAACTCTCTTCTTTCTTATTCACATAAATAATCAAATGTATAAATTGTTTGTTAAAAGAGTTGAACTTGATTACTAAGTGTTTGCTGGAAATATATTAATTACAGGTATCCTACTTACCTGTATGTCCTTCATTGTACTGAGCCTAACAGTTTGCCACATAAAGATTTTTCTCAATACATAAGGAGTTAAGGGTATTAAGTTATTAGACAAATCCTCAGTGCTTCTTAGAATTGCTTTCATAGCCACATTCCATTGTAGGCATCAGAAAGAAAATTCTCTTAGCACAAAGTGGGCTATGAAAGCCCATATTCTGCTGTTTGTGAATATCTCCCCAAACCGACCTAATGTGGACCAGAGAAGTCCAAGATGTGTGCTCAACTTTGTGTGATGCTTGTCTCCTTACAGGGGGAAGCATGCATCATGGGAGCCAAAAGGATATATAAGAAGCGAAAATCTGAGCGAAAGTGTATGCAAGGAAAATATGCAGGAGCTATGGAATCTGAGCCCTGTGTCTGTACAGAGGCTGATTTTGACTGGTGAGCTTGCCCAGTTACCCTGTAGTGCTATTCAGTATACCACACCCACATGGCCCTTGGTGGAAGTGTACATTTGAAAAAGTGAAACTCATAGGGCTAGTCGAAAGCTTCATGTTTATAAAATGATCTCTTGGAGGCATCGTGTTTTACTAGGTATGCCCAAGTGTCTTTGGGAAAATCAGCAACTTCTTTAGATTTAAAGAGGATTCAGAAGATGGCTGGTAACTATCATCATATAGCTGATTGATTCTCAGGTCAAAAAGAGAAACCAGAGACATCCTGTTCCCCTTCAAACAACAACCTGGAAAACAATAAGTGGACTTTTCAGGGAGCAAAAATATTTGTGCACTGGATAAAAACTTTCTAGAATCTATGGTTCTCAGTAGGGGATATTGACCTTGTTGTTGTTGTTGTTGGTAGGTGCCGTCGAGTCAGTATCTGACTCATAGCGACCCTCATAGGGTTTTCAATGGCTAAGTGCTTCGGGATTGCCTTGGGAGTAGATTGCCAGGCCCTGCTCCCATTTTTGCGGTGCTGGGAATTGAACTCGGGGCCTCAGAGACTGCAGCGCAGCGCTCTACCCACTGAGCTTAATCCCAGCCCATACTGACCCTAGAAGGAGGTTTTCAATCAGTGGTCAGCTGACTATAGCTTATGAGAGCTGTGAAAACATTTATGAACTCAATGCAAGGATGGATTCAATGACATTACAGATCTTTGAATTTAGTGGTAAAGGAGCTAATTTAAACTGGAGCAGTACTGAGACATTGAGAGGTTTAAACTAAACTCACAGTGATGTAGAATTCTTCCTGGAACATGTGGTAAGTAGAAAGCTAGCTTGTTGTGCCAACAATATTCTTACCATCTTTTTAGTCAGTGTTTAGTGCTCATATGAGGTTTACAAATTACTGATGAGAAATAATAATTACCCCTTTAGTAGTTTCATCACATTTTCTGTTGCTTTTCTCCTTTTCTTTTATATTTTTTCATATATATGCACACATATATATTAGAGAAAGCAATTACTAAGTATGTATATAAATGTTAAACCATTGAAACTTAACATGGATAAGAACTTGTCATTCTTTAGCAATTTATTTCTAGTGGTGTAGCATCACAGGTTACATATCTGGTCATCAAAATGTCATTGATTGTGTTGAGACCCTGTGTATAGACACATCTCATATTTTAGAAGTTAGCCTTCTCTAATGGTAGCCTGCTGGAGATGTTCTATGAATAAATAGTGCTGGGAAGGGCTGAAAAACTTGTATGCCAACAAAGGCCTATAATCTACTTCTGTTCCCCTCTTGATGTACAAGACAAGCCAGAGGGCACAAGAACTTCAGTTACATTAGAGCTCACAAGGAGTTCTGCAGCAACCTCCCCACCATGACTTCTGTTTTAGTCAGTGAAATATTACTCTGCTGCAACAACAGAAATACTTTATCCCTCTCCTTCCCCTGGGAATGACACCCTGACAGACACCCACAGGAACAACTACCATGAGGTTCTAAGTCATTCATCACATCTCTCTCTCTGAAACCTGACTACTTCTCCATCATCTGCTGGAGCCAAGAGGATTTGCAAAGAAGTCAGTGTATTACACTGGTAGTTTAGCTTTCACCTTGTGAAGCAGCCATTCTTTTCCAGAGCTCAATTTATTCTCCGGTAGGAGAGCTTAGAGAAAAGTTGGGATGTGATATCCCAGTGTCCTCTGCATTTCTCCTAGACACATTTGCTTCTTTGGAGATCTTTTCTACAAGGTTCCCAAATAAGCCCGTATATTGTTGTCATTGTCACAAATGTTTTTCAATTGTAAACTAATTCAGAGTAAAGGGAAGACAGGATAATAAAAGTGACTAGGCTTATCTCCTTCACAAACCTGTCCCCCTGCCTGGCCCCTGTCTTGGCCCAATCCTTGCATTCATTTGTGATTGAAATCTGCTACTCATCCCATCAACTGAACTATGTTCTGAGGAGTAGGAAATGAATCATAAACAAGGCTATTGTAAGGTTTACTGGTCAAATAATTTTTCATGACTGCATGATTTCTGAAAACATTTTGGCAGGCTCATCATGGCTTGCTGGTTTTCTACCAGTAGCTGGAGTTTTGGTGATCCCACCTAACAATAACATAATGAGAGATGTCACCTTGGCTCCCTGGACATTTCCTGAGTGACCTTGCCTGACGTTCTCCGGCATTTGTAAAGTAATTCCCTGAAACGAACACTAGGGGTTCTGGAGACAGAAATTCTGAAGGCTTTCTTCCCATGCTTTGTTGAACTAGCACCAAATCCGGTACTCTAAGTACCAGCTGCTTGGTGATAGGGCTCTGATCTGAGTCTATTTCTCTCTTTCCACTCATCGTGTGCCAGCATCTCACCTTCCAAGACACAGATGGGCCAATCCATAGTAATGTTTGCTGATTGCTGCCTACGATTTGTCTGTGCACATGGAGGTGCAATTTGTTGTCATTCTCTACTCCCTGTTTCATCTTCCAGAAGCCAAGAATATAAGGGCTGCCCAGAGGTCCCTGGAAGCAAGAGTGAGAGGAGGATGAGAGGGAGATGTTTGACTGCTTCCAAAGCAGAGAGAGGATTTAAAGTAGTTAGTTCCAAATGGTAGCACTAACCACCAGGGACAAAACTTTTCCTTGGGGGAATGCTTGAGATGCTCCTGAAGGTCATTTCCTTTTTGGCTGTAACTTTGAAGCATATGGCTCATGCACAGAGAGACTTGGCTCAGCTCTACTTGGTAGATCCAGCTGTCTTGGAAGAGCATCCCAAAGACATCACCAGTAATGAGAACTATGTCACATGTGGCTGTGTTAACCTCTGCGGTGAAGTTTGCACTAAGCTTGAGCTTCCACTGCCTGTTTTATAATTACATTCAGTATTGGGAATCCTTTTAATGAGAACATAATCTACTCCTTGAGCTTTAAAGCATTTAAGTGGAATTGTTGGTTCTATACACGCTTTCATGGATAATTAATAGTCTATGGGGGAAAAAACTTTCATTTTTGAGAAGACATTTATTCAGAAAATGCTTGCTCTTTGACCGATTAGAGTAGGCTTTGTCTGTGGGCTGCTGTGGAATTGTTCTGCCACCTACTGAAAGGTTTATCTTGGCTCTTTCCCCAACAGCGACTATGGCTATGAGAGACACAGCAATGGGCAGTGCCTGCCAGCTTTTTGGTTCAATCCATCCTCTCTGTCAAAGGACTGCAGTTTGGGACAGAGCTACCTCAACAGCACTGGGTGAGTGTCTGTGGTCATGACCTTTAGAGGCCAACCTCAGCTGCTTTTGAGTACGTGTTGTACTGATAGAATTCCTTCTGATCAAAGATTGAGCTTATTTCCTCATAACACAACACATATATTTGTTCATTTTAATAATTCAGCATAGATTTGCAGGAATAGCACAGGTTGCAACTGAGAAGAAGATCCCAGTTGCAAATAAAGATATGATAAAAGATCTTGGATGAAGATGATGATATTAATGTATAAATTTGTTCACTTTTCAGCACATTTGAACTATCTAATCATGAGAGGTTACCTTCTACCTTCATGGCATCCCTGTGAGGAAGGTCAAATAGATACTTTACATGTACATTCCTAGGTTTATAGATGTGGAAGCTGGAGCCCACTGACTCTTCGAAAGTATGCAAATTTCAATAGGAATGTGCTTCACTTTCTGTCTATGTCCTATCTTAACACATTGAAAGTATGTATTCTGATAGTTATAAACCTGTGATCAACTTCTACAACTGGTATTTAATATTCAGCATCATGGGCATTATTCAATATTATTTAAGAAATACTGGTCAGGCTATGTGGAATACACCTGTAATCCCCGAGACTCAGGAGACTGAGGCAGGAGGATCAGGAGTTCAAGGCCAGAGGCAACCTGTCCAACTGAGCGATACCCTGTCTCAAAAAATAAAAAATAAAAAAGGGGCTGGGAGTGCAGCTAAGTGATAGAGAATGTGCTTAGCATGTGTGAAGCCCTGGGTTCAACCTGAAAGTAAGTAAGTAAGTAAATAAATAAATAAACACACACATACATACATACATACATATATACATACATACATGTAATAATAATAGAATAGTATATAAGGAAAACATTCCATGGCTTTGCCACAAATGTAACTAGTATTTATACATTGAAAAATAGATTTTGGAAGCCCAGCACCATGGTACATGCCTGTAATTCCAGTAATACGGGAGCCAGGGTGAAAGGATCACAAAATCAATGCCTCAGACACAACCTATGCAACTTAGCAATATCTAGTTTCATAATAAAAAAAAACTTTTAAAATGCTGGTGTAATTCAGAGGTAGAGCTCTTGTGTAGTAGTGATAAGGCCCTGGGTTCAACTCATAAATACTGCAATAATAATAATAATAGCAGTAAAAGTGTTGTGAACTTATTTGGATTCTCATTTAAACAAATAATCTGGAAAAAAAGTATTTTTTGAACCATTGGGGGAAATTGAGTGTGTACTGGTTCAAGTGATATATTAGGCAAAGGTCTCCAGAAAAATTGAAGCAACAAGGTACATATCTATATAGAAAATGATTTATTATAAGGAATTGGCTCATTTGATTATGAAGACAGGAAAATCCCAAGGTCTACAGGGTAAGTCAGCAGGCCAGAGACCCAGAAGAGGTAATGGTTTAGTTCTGGTCCAAGTCTGGAAAGCCAAAATTCAAAGAGCCAATGTTGTAGCTCCTGTCCTTGGGCCAGGAAGCTTGAGGCCCACTAAAAGCTGACTATTCAGTTTAGTCTGAAGGAAAGGAAAAGCCAAATTCTCCTTTTGAGTGCCAGAAGGCAGTAAAGAATTCTCTCTTATTGGGAGGACTATCAAATTATCAGACTTCCTGCTCTTAAACCTTCAGCTGATTGGATCAGGTCCACTCACATGAAGGTGCATCTGTTTGTCTATCAATTTAAATGCTAGTATCATCTAAAAACATTCGTACAGGAACACCCAAATAACATTTGACCGAATACTTGTGCAACCTGTGGCCTGCTCAAATTGATACATAAAGTTAACCATCACAAGTGATTTTAAGGAATTATAGTTATATATTTAGACGTGATAAAGGCATTTTAGTTAGGCTAAGGAAAAAGACCCCCAAGTATCTCTCTGCATGCCATGCTGTGGGGGCTTGGGTGTTGCCGTGATACTGAAAGCTATGCCACCGGTGTTTCAGACACCAGCAGGACCACCCATGACAGACAGATTTCAACTGTACTGCCAGATGAAGACAGACTAGAGAAAATGACCCAGCAGCCAACTCCCAAATCAATTAGCCATTGAAAACCCTATGAATAGCAGAGAAACACTGTCAAGTATAGTGCCAAAAATGAGCCCCCCAGGTTGGAAGGCATTCAAGAGATGACTGAAAGAGTTGCCTCCTCAAAGTACAGTGAACCTTAATGTTGGGAATGGAGTAAAGCACCTGAGAACCTCATTTGGTGATGTGGCACAACTCAAAATGAGATAAAACACTGTGTCTGCAACAATGGACTCAAACATAAAAGATCATATACCTGGCACAGTGTTGGGTAGGATGTCATTCTGTTGTACATGGGGTTGCTATGAATTGGACCTGACTCCACAGCACCTGACAATCAAAAACAGCGAGACAAATAGAATCCTTGTCTTTTAAAGGTGTATGATGTGTGAGTTTTATTTTTAAATAATAACATAGGCATAGAATTGATAGTTTCTGGAGATGAGATAATGGGTGCATGAGGGTTTATGATACTATTTTGTCTCATTTATTCATATTTGAAAACACTGATATTAAAAATTTATAAAGAAGAGAAAGGAGAAGAGAAGTGAGGAGAGGGGGAAGGAAAGGGAAAGGGGACAGAAGGAAGTTAGAACCTCATCTGCCTGACAAAGCTTCTCATTTCTCATGCCAATAGCAGTACATTGGAAGAAGTGAAATTCACATTTATGTACTTCTTTATTTGAAAATTTTAAACATTTTTAATTTTTAAAATTACCAAAATAATATGTACTAGTCTTTGCAATGAGGTAAAACACAGCAGTGGACTTCTAGTATTCCTGTCTCTGATGTTAAGGATTCCCAGAACCTCTGAATGACAGAATAGCTGTGATTAATTTGAAAAGTAACACAAAAGGTGAGGAAAATACAAATAGCATTTCTACAGCAATGGGTCAGTGAGGTCTTCAACACTTAGTGCCATGAGAAAAAAAATGAACAAAAGGCTGATAAAGTTACTAACCTTGATAGAGAAGCAATGCCAAAGACAAGAGTTTTATTAGTTGCATATACCAGCATGTTCAGACACTGTAAAGGGCACTGGAAACCCCTGGAGCTAAGTTAAGAACTGATTTTTTCCCCCCACCAATTCAATCAGTCTAGGAAGTTGTTTCATTACCTTTTAGGGTATTCATGAGAGTAGGCTAAACCATAGTAGGATCAGAACTGACCCATAGTCTACACAAATTGTAAGAATGAGGCAGAATGACCCATTTCTTTTCAGTTTACTGAGATTTTATAAATCCTAAGTAGTATAAAATGAAACATCAGATCACTAAATTATAATTTTTGGCTCAGAAGGATTTATCATCTATGCTCTATAAAATTTAAAAGTATGATTTCAATGAAAAATATGATTCAGTGATAAATGTCCAAGCATATAAATGTTTGTAAATGCAGTTATTATGTTTATAGTTACAAAATTATAGCACTTCTTAGGGACTGACCTCCAACCTCATGAGTGTGTTCATATCAGTGAGTTTTACATGATATCATTTGACTGCAAATGAGTTTTTTCAGGTTGCCATCCATTGATTTTATCTATTCCATTCACATATTTTGCACAAAAGCATCAGCATTGGTGTACAAGCTTGTGTGAAAAGAACAAGTACCAAATACAAGCCATCAGCAAGTATGATAAATGTCCTGTGACCACCCAAATAAGTCCACAGGCAAAGCCAGAGAGACAGATGTCAACTGTAAACTTATTGATCTTTCTGAACTATGCATTTTAGGAACAAGAAGACCTTTAAGACCCAAAATCATCTCAAAGAAGTCCTCAAATCACTGAATTCCCATTTGCCATGACTGCAACCAATTCAGGTGTTAGCAAGAAGTAAAATGTAGGTGAAATTGAAAAAGAATTTTTTTGCTTTCTTAGTGTCACTCTAGCATATGACCCTAGATATCTCTTAACTATATATGGGTTGACTCAGTAGTATCTTAAAAGCAAAGATTCATCATTTAAAGTTGTAGTCACTACAATGCTGCCATTTAACATTTAGAGTTTTACTTAAAATGTTTTATTTAAAAAGAAATATATAGATGTGTTTTATATGTTTAAAAAGCCAATTTAGATGATCACTTCCAGCTTGGCCCTTTTTTCTACACAACTATGATTTATTTAGTACATATGCTGCCAAATACTTTTCTTTCCATTATTCAGTGAATAATTGTACCTAAACTGGGTGCAATGGCTCACACCTGTAATCCCAGCAAATAAGGAGGTGCAGCCATGAGGATTGCAAGTTTGAGACCAGGATAGTCAGCGTAATTTAGTGAGACCCTGTCGCAAAAAGTAAAAAAAAAAAAAAAAAAAAAGGCCTGAGGGTGCAGTTCAGTGGCACAGCACTTGCTAAGCATGCAAGTGCCAGGCCCTGGGTTCAACCCCCAGTAACTAAAATAAAATAGTAATAATAATAATAATAATAATAATAATAATTGTACCTAGAAAATAATATATTGTTATTAGTCATGTCCGACTCATAGTGACACTCATAGGGTTTTCAATGGCTGATTGTTTCGGTATTGCCTAGGGAGTGGATTGCCAGATCCTTCTCCATTTTTGTGGTTCTGGGAATTGAACCCAGGACCTTAGAGACTGCAGAGCAGCACTCTACCAACTGAGCTAAATCCCAGCCCCTAGAAAAAATATATAAAATTAAATCAAAAGTTTGCTTTTACATGTGATTTGGTACTACAGATATTCTTCTATTTACTTTTCTTTATTCAAAAATATCTCTTAATCATCATTGGAAGTCAAAATTTATAAGGCTATTTTTTATCTCATTTCTTTTTATTCCAAAGTATTAAGTATTGTAGGTTTATTTAATCACTCCTTTTCATGAACATGTGGTTTATTTAGGTTTTTTATTTCTGCTACTATAAACAAGGCTGCAATTAGCATTCTCATACCACATTACTTGTTATTTAAAACACACAAAGATAATTAGTGTTTCTTTTGGCAATTGGAGGTGTTTCTGCCAGCTTGTAAAGAAAATTCCACACAGCCAAATGGCTTCTTCTTAGACCTGAGTATCAGACATTGCCAGTATCTCCCCTCAAGGGTTAGAACCCTAGCTTATTGCTCACATGCTTTCTGTGAGTCACAAATTTCAGATTCATTTGAGTTAACTGCCATCCTGTTTAAAATACAAATGCCAGTGGATTCTCTAAATTCAAGCTGAGGCAAGGTCCAGGTAGAATTTTTCCACCTAAGGTAAGGAAGATCATTTCAGGCAAAAAGAACACTGAGATTATAATCCTGGTAACAGCCATACAGATCATTTTGTCAAGGACCAGCCCCAACACCATTTCCTGGAAGCCTATAGAATTATGGAGCCAACTTGCACCCTGTCTCTTCAATGCCAATTTTAATGCTTCCTATGGGCCCAATGGGAGAAGGACCTGGCAATCCACTCCTAAAGCAATCCACCATTGAAAACCCTATGCATAGCAGAGAAGCACTGACAATACTGCTGGGCATGGCACAGTGTCAGACAGTGTTTCATTCTGTTCTACATAGGGTCACTATCAGACGGACCCGACTTGACAGCACCTAACAACAACAACATGGGCACAACAATGGGCACCTTACGCTGCAGAGCTGGGAAGAAGTGCAGAGGAATCAGAAGTGGAAGAATGGCCTGAGAATAGCTTGCTGCCCACAAGCTACCCCTTAGGTGCCTCCTTTCCCTTCCTCTATCCCACCATAGCACACAGTGCAGACACGCAATGTGTACATTAATTGAGTGGGGTCTTCTAAACAGAGGTTAATGTCAGTGAAGGTTAGTGACAAACTTCCCACCATCAACTTTCTGAGAGCCTAGATGGATGCATGCAGGCAAACCTTCTATCCCTTCATTTATTTGTTTTTCAATGACTCACTGTATAAATGGTTGTAGTTGCCTTCACAATGAGCTTATTGCTCTGTGTGTATAGCAGTGCTTTCAGGTTCACCTACGTCACCATGATGTCCACTAGACATCATGTTATTTTGAGGAAAGAACAAAATTTTTATGAGCTTCGTCTTGGAGAAGAGATTGGTTTCACAACTTTTGTTGCAGTTGTTGGCTAGGAGTTAGAAAAGATGCTTGGCATACAAAGTGAATCAGTGCAGTATGTGCCTCCCACCTTGATCCTGCATCCAGTGGTGTCAGAGTTTCTTATGTCCACTCCTGAAGTAGCGTGTGAGTAAAAGCCCCATTGTGTTTTCCTCTGTCGCCTCCCTCCCTCCGTCAGCTTTGGTCTTCACAACTTCCCCAAGCCACTCCACATCCAGATGAAAAGTAAGAAAGCTGACACTGGTTCTTCTGCCTGTTATAGATTGAGAATGAAACATAATCGAGCGTATTCTGTTTGGTTAAAAGGCAAGATATCTTAGAATGAAATAAATAAGAGCTTCCAGCCTTAACCTCTGTCATTTGCTGTTGGCTTTAACAAGTGATTTTGTTTCTTTGAGTCTCCATTTCTTAACCTATAAAGTGTTTCTGTTTGCCTTCAGGATGTGATTACATGTGATATTGTATAGAAAGCATCGAGCACATGCCTCACACAGCGATTACTTTATAAAATACAGAAACCCTCAATAGTTACCTCTAAGGCAAACATGCCAACCCACTGTCCAGGACAGCTAGTAATTTGACCCCACAACATCTTTGAACATCATGTGTTTTGTAGCATTTATTTTTATGACCCCTCCTTATTATGTATATGCACTAACTATATTATATAAATTATAAATTATGTTCAGCCCAAGACAATCCCTCTTCACGTGATGCAATCCAGGGAAGCCAAAAGTTTGTCCCCCTAGAGCTAATGGCTTCTCTGGAATTGAAGAAAAAAGAAGAAGGAAACTTCCTTTTATTACAAATCTGTAGTCCATATATGCATTTGATGCTTAGTAGTCATTGCAGTGCTCACATTTGTGACATATTTAAGCCTCTGCTTTCTCATCTGTAAAACAGAAATAATAACCTCTATAGGCTCATAAGGGGCTGGGATTTAGCTCAGTTGGTAGAGCGCTGCGCTGCAGTCTCTGAGGTCCCGAGTTCAATTCCCAGCACCGCAAAAATGGGAGAAGGGCCTGGCAATCCACTCCCAAGGCAATCCCGAAACAGTCAGCCATTGAAAACCCTATGAAGGTCACTATGAGTTGGATAACGACTCAATGGCACCTAACAACAACAACAATAGGCTCATAAAATCACACAATTAGAAAGTGACGGAAACACTGTTTACCAAAACACCTGCCTATCCTTCTATGCCACTTAGGTCATATAACTTGTTTATCTCATCATGGAACAAGTTCCTTTTGCTCAAATATAATGAAAGGAATATTTACTTGTACACCCTATTTCATTTTAATGCTAAATAACCTCAAAGTCCTTCCTCTCTGTTTCTCCATCAGTGTCTATAAATATCTCAGTTTGCACGCACACAAGCTCAAGCTAATTTAGTTTTACTTATGTATGGTTAAGTTTTGTTTATACAGTTTTGGAACCGGGGAACACATTGCAAATTTAAGTTGCTAAATTAACTAGGACATGGCTTATTTCATGCCATGGTAAAAGTTTCTGTAAATATCAAATAAAGTGGGCATTGCAGTGGTTTATTCTAAGAAAACAAGTTAATCTTCTCAAGGGATGGATTTCTTCTTGCGATTAAGTTAGAGATATTTCTGTACATGTTTTAAAAATGTGTACAGCAATTTCTGTCTATAAAGTTTCTTTACGGTACCCATTAATTCCTTGTGAAAGAATTTTCAAAGACAACTCTTACTGTTCCTCAGGCTAGTTTCTCAATATACAATGGGGCTATTTCCTCAAAAAGCTCAATTAAAAATACATATGTTTATTATATCTATAAAAATATTTAGGGATCTAAGAATAAAATGCATATATAATTTCTAGCAAAATAGAAATTTCCATATTAATAACACATACTTGGAATGTTGTAAAACATGCTTTTTCTAAACATATTCCTCTCTCTATCAATCATAGAAACAGAGGCATTGGATAACCTGCCATTCTCCTTGAATTGATATTTTCAGGGTCTTTGGGGGCTATGAGCTCTTCTCAGATGATTATTCCAGGTACGCTGTGAGGACTTTGATGTTCTCTCTGATCTCCACTCAATGAGACTCGTCAGTGTGCATCAAGGAGAATAATTGGCCCTAAAAGTGGTGCATGTGTTTAAAGTCCACAGAAAGGAAATCACTTGCATTATTTACTCACTTGTCACTGTAGGGCTCTGTGTAGGTGTTTTCTAGCCAAGAATCATGCAGTCTCCCAGCAGACACACAATAATTATGTGTTTCTATGAAGTTCACTCTGAAACGAGGTTTTCCATCTTTTCATGGGTAGCATGTTGTTGTTCTTGTTATGTGCCATTGAGTCAGGTCCAACTCATAGTGACCCTATAGGATGGCATGTTGTTGTTTGTTAGGTGCCATCAAATCATGTCTGACTCATAGCAACCCTTATAGGTTTTCAATGGCTGATTGTTCCGGGATTGCCTCAGGAGTAGATTGCTATGTCTTTCTCCCCTTTTTGCAATGCTGGAAATTGATCTCGGGACCTCAGAGACTGCAGAGCAACGCTCTACCAACTGAGCTAAATCCCAGCCCTTAGGATGATATAGGGGTTGGGAAATGAGTGAGACATGTACTGTTCTCCTGGAGACCCAGTTCCTCACATGGCTGTTCTTACCAACATTTAAAACATTGAAATTAGAAATTTCCATCTGGGTATTCCAACATTGTGGGGGGAAAAAAAAAAACCACACCACTAAATCAGCCCAGAGGCCACTAACTGCTGGTTGTTCCTTGTGTGACCTTGGACAACTCCCCAAACTGGATCTCCCTATTCTGATATGCAAAACAAGGGGATTGTATTAGATGACCTTTGAGATGCTTTCAAGCTCTGATGTTTCCACAACCAATTGAAATGATTTAATATCACAATTTTGAGGGCTGCAGGTGTTCTTTATAAAATTTAGTTGTAGAATTGACTCTGTAGATTCTATGAGCAATTCTCATGAGTCTTTATATAAAATCATTTAGTTAAGTGCGGCCATATGTCCCATTTTGTCAAGCTTGTGTTCAAAATTAAGTCACATCCCATTTACTATTCAAATTAAATGACTTGTGCTACCATCCTGCTTACTGCAAAAAAAGCTTTATTCTGTCCACCTGGTCCTGGTCGTCTGCCTCACGCTAGCCTTGTAATCCCTACGTCTGCCTACCTTGTTTAAGAGAAAAGTCCAGAGAGCTTTTGTCTTGAAAAGAAAATCTTGGAAACCTGCTTTGTCAGCCATGGAAGCCCTTTCTTTCTGAATGGTGATGTTATGGCTATTATATAAGATTATTATTGATATATGGGTACATTGCCACCCCTGAGCATATCTTGTCACATGGAATCCCATGTAAAACATAAATGGACAGCATTGGGCTACATATCCCTAGTGATGAAGAATCCCAATGGCTCATATCTAGCCAATCACTATTGAGGCTATCAGCCTAGATGTCTGGTATAATCCTTATTCACTGAAGACAAAGCAATCTGGGTCCCCATCACCACTGCTTTCCAGGAAGCAGTTTCTCTGGATGTATGGGATGAAAGAATACATTTCTTTCCCAATTGTTAAGGCATGCTACAATAGACCTGGATCTCTGATGTCAGAGATCTATAGTTACACACACCTTTCAAGTCACACATGTGGACATACACAGATTGCACTTTTCCTATTGCATACCTGCATTGCTAACTGATAGGTCCAGGAATATTTTAAATCTTAGCCATACACTGTGCCCAGAATTAGCCTCCTGCTCTGTCCCTAAGGCTTGCTCTGTTTCCTCCTTCAATAAGTACAGTGTCATTATAACAAAAACAGGATTTTTCCTTGAGAGCAGAAGCCATAGTATGATCCACTGTGCTAAACTAGTTGTTTTTTGTTTTTGATTTGTTTTGTTTTACTCATTTTGAGTACCATTTTTGGACACTATAGCTCAATGGTATTAATACCTACCTAGAGTACAATAGCCTACAGCTGTAGCACAGTGGCTTCTGATCCTGTCAGATCTCAGAAGCTAAGCAGGGTCAGGCCTGGTTAGTATTTGGATGGGAGACCACCTGGGAACACCAGGTGCTGTAGACTTGGGAGAAGGACCCTGTAACCCACTCCCAGAAAACACTCTGCCATTAAAAACCCTATGAATACAGAGAAGCACTGACGATACTGTTTTGCCTGTTGTATGTAGGGTCTCTGTGAGTCAGATGCTGACTTGATGGCACTTAACAACAACAACAACAACAAAGTACAATAAAACCTGGAGTTTCAGTTCTACCTTAGTACTTACATGTCATAACTACTCTGAAAAAAAAAAACAAACCATGATTTCCCAGCTGATTTTTAAAGGATAAGTCATGGTATGAGAGGACGAAAGAATATCCCTCATAGAACAAGTAGCACAGGCAGAAGAAGGCACAGAATGCTCAGAATAGGCTGAGTTCAGGAAGCATGTTCAATGGTAGAAAGAACTGAAGCTACAAAACTGCACTGAGATTAGATCATGGACTTTTATTTTGAACTTGAATTTTATTGTTTAGAATAAGCACATAGGAAGTTTTGAATGATTTTAAGAAAGGGATAAGCATGTTGGGTATGACCTTAAGATGATAATGCAATAAGGATGTAGCTTCCATTTTTAGGAAATAGCTAATATATTATTTTATTTTTTCGGTACTTGGGGGTTGAACCTATGGCTTTGCACATGCTTTCCAAGTGTGCAAGCCCATTTTGTATTTTCATTTTTTTACTTTGAGTCAAAGTCTCTCTAAGTTACACAAGCTACCTCTGGCCTCAAACTTGTGATTCTCCTGCCTCCCCTCTGCAGTCATGGAGATTTCAGGTGTGCACTACTGCACCAAGTATATTTAATTCCTAAATACTAACTTTTTACTAACTTTTAATATTTCATTATTTAAGTTCTTAAACAATGTGCCAAGGTCTGTGCTAAGCTTTTTAAAAATGCACCATCTCAGTTAATCTTCTTAAGAAATTTATGAAAACATTCTATAATTATCCCTATTTTACAGGCCAATAAGCTAAAGACTAGAAAGAAGCTGAGTGCACAAGGAAATAATATAAAATCTTTTAAAACAATAAAACCCCGTCATTCACAACAACATGAATGGAACTGGAGGACATTATGTCAAGTGAAATAATGCAGGCACAGAAAGACAAAAACTACATCATCTCACTTATATGTGGAATCTTAAAAAAGGTGATCTCATAGAAACCGAGAGTAGAAAGGTTGTTATCAGAGGCTGCAAGGTTAAAGGACAGGTGGTGAAAAGGGGGATGCTAATCAAAAGGTTAAATGTTTTAATTAGAGTGGAGGAATAAGGTAGTTGTTTTACTGCACAGTGACCACAGTTAGTAATAACATTGTATATTTTTTAATTTTTTTAAATATACATTTTAACCTTCTCAAAAAAATAAGTTGGTGATATTAGGAGTATGCTAATTCCTCCATTAGTATCTTTCTACAATGTCTACCTAGACTTTCTACAATGCCTACATAGATCAAAGCACCATATTGTAGCCCATAAATTGATAGTTATTATTTTTCAATTAAAAAATAAAATTTAAAAATAAAGAGCAGGTAGAGTTGAGAGTGCAGAACTTAGGGATACTGTCACCTTAATATACCCTGAATGAGCATAAACATCTGTATTCCACCAACATCACACCAAACTTACAAGGGGGGAACCCTAATAAATACAAAAAAAATCACAGAATATGAAGACATTTAATGCTTCTTTCCAGTTTCTCACAAAGAAAAAAAATATAGCCTTCATCCTTTTTAAAATTGTCAGACAGCACAGAAGCAAAATCAAAGAAGGAATGACTAAAAACGGAAAAGGTGACAGAGGCATATCAAGGTTGGAAGGAAAAGAGTAGCTGAAACTAGGGTTGTTGGGGTAATAAGGTGATATCTACTCATGAGCCATAGGTAATATCAAAGGCACATTTGCAAAATGTTTCCTTTTCAGTAATTGTACAGAGTCCCTTGCCATTAGAAAGCACTTCTCTTCTTGGTGGATTGAAGAATGCTATACCAACTAAATGCATCCCAGTAATATTCAGAGCTCAGGTCCAACATAATCATAAGTTGCCTTGTTATTACAGAGATAGCAGCCCCATTTAATAACATATTAAATGCATTATTCATTTATGTAACTCAGACCCAGGGACAGCTGCTGAGATGAAAATAGAACCATTCTGTAATGCAAAAAGCAGGTGTGCACTTACTTGAGTAAATTAACTGTGTATTTCTGTGCAATTTTCTTCTAAATTTCAGGGACAGGTCTGGTAGAGCTAATGTGATGCCTTTTTCATCCAAGAAATAAAATGGTTTCAGAATAGTTTTTAATGAGCATTTTTTAAAAAGTCACCAACAGTCTTCTCTGTGGCAGGATTCCAGGGGGATGGATTCGTGCTTTGGATTTAAGCAGAATCCTATTGCTGCAGGATTCTGGAAAGCCTGGGGTGATGATTGGGCAGAACAGTGGCAAACAAAAGGGATGTTCTGTAGCTGATGATGCCAGTGGTGATGGTGAGCCCAGGCTTCCATAGCTGCTCACCAAGGCAGAGCTATAGGTGTACTTAGATGCTAAGTGATTAAAAGTCATTACCAGCCTTTCGTTTGCATAGTGCCTCGCCTCTGAAACATGCAGGTAGTTTTGATGAACAGTTAAACCCACTCAGGTGCCATAATTATCCTAGATTGAATCGCTGATCGTTTTCTTTCTTGCTACCATTGCAGGTACCAGAATGCTACCATGCGCCGATGTATGCACCTCAGGTTTTCTTGTGTGGTTTTTTGGTTGGCAGGTTGATTTTTTTTTCCTTTTCTCTCCCACTTGCATTTATTTTTCTCTTTTAATTAGCCTACATTTATAAAAATCTAATAAATTATTTTAATAGGATATTGTTCATAAATATTCAGACATAAAAATGAGAAATCAGAATGGGCAGTAATATTAGTGCTAGAGCAGGGTCTTGGAAATCCTGTGATGGACTAGGTGTTAGGTCCTTACTTGCTGGACTGTGAAGAGAAGCAAGAACCCCAAGGATCAAAATCAGTACATGTGATTCAGTGAGTGAGGTTCTTGGAGTGTTTGGGACAGTGGCAATAACTGTTATGCATACATTTCAACATTTAAACTGAATCAGGTATGGGCCACTGATTCCCAGCCTTGCCTATCTGGGGCACAAGGAATCCCTCAAGGAGCATAAAGTTCACAGTCATACACAGGAAGAAAATAATACGAGGCAAAGGATCCCTGTCAAGTAAATCATAAAGACTCCTTGAAGAGTTTAGAGAAAGGTCTATCTTATTCCATTTAAAGAGGCACTGTAATGTAATAGCAAAGAAAAGATGTATTCTAGGGACATATAGCCTACAGTCCTGAGTATGTGATATTGAGAAAATTACCTAACACCTCTAAGTCTCAAATTCTTTATTCATATACTGGGAATTGTAACAAAATTATCTTAGTTGAAAATATTTCTAATGTATATGAGATAATTCATGGAAAGAAATCATCATCATGACTAAACTATAGTAAGCACTCTCCAAACCTGACTTTTTACTATTTTACTGTTATCATCAAGGAAATTGTCTTAAAGAAAGCAGGAGGTAAGTTAAAGGGTGGGTAAGTTTTAGCCAGCTATGGGATATGCAAGAGGATATAAAAGCAGAAAGATTAAAAGACAAATACTTTCAAGAGGATTAGAGAAAGAGATTTGGCTGGAGCAGAAGGAAATTGTTGGGGTAAGAGTTCAGAAAAGTAGAATGAAGTTAGCTTGTGGTAGGCTTTATGTGAAGTATTACAAGGTTTGCAACGTATCCTGAGGTCATCTGAAAGCCACAAAGGCTGTGAAATAATAATAATAACATAAAACAAAAATAATTGGTAACATATCCTGAGCCCTTGCTCAATGATATGGCAGTTGTAAGTAATCTATGCACATTAATCCATTTAATCCTTGCATCTACTCTGAAGGTGAGTTAAGTATTAATGACTGACCTTGTACCGATCCATAATGCTTCAAAGCACATTTGCAGACATCATCTCATTTGACTTTCTCAACCCTACTTTTAAAAAGTTAATCCTAAAACTCAGCAACAGAGGAAAGGACTTTGACTAGACTTCAGATTGGAAAAGTACCTGCAGGCCAAATCCAATCCACTGCCAGTGTTGCAAATGAAGTTTTAGGGGGACCCAGCTTTACTAATTCTCTTAATATTATCTATGTTCACTTCTGTGGTACAACCACAGAATTAGTAGATGTGACAAATGTTTACGATTTGGCCCTTTTACACTAAACTTTTGCCAACTTCTAGAATAGTGGAAAATGGTGCGTTGGTTGTTTCCAGTATGAGCACAACCATTAAGCATAGGCAAAAAGCTTTGGGA